>JAGDQP010016666.1:0-40107 GCA_022664845.1 Lepisma saccharinum
TTTCGTTGGAAAACTTAACACAGAGTCCTCTCATACCAATAAAATCAAACAAACTGGCACATAAACCCAAGCATGGCTTGTGCCCCCTTTCACCTCCTGTCTCGATTTCAAGCACCAATCACAAGGTTACATTTAAACCAATTAGAACCTTTTAAAATCAGATCTTTAACAAAACTCTTCATGATATCGTAAGTTTTCACACTGGATTTATATGAGGAGTCATCCTATCAAGGATTTACATAGGAAGGTATTTTCCGGTAGCCATTTTCTCCCAACATAATTTTGAATCAGAAAAATACACTACATACGTCACCGCATCATTTTTAAGATAAGATTGACTACGATAAAAGCGGGCAAGCCGCCAGTTCGGTTACCACCCGATATTTACCTTCTGAGACTGAAGAAAATCCTTTATAAAAACAATCAAAAATGCTGGCAACATGACAAGCCGGGCTTCCAAATTCCAATTTGAGACTGTATTGCAGTGATTCCGCCTGACACGTCCCGTGTTTGATATCACTTCCGAAATGCTCGAAAACACTCCCGAAACTTTAATTTTGTTGCAATCAGCAATCGATAGAAGCCGTGCAAAACTCTATTTACACAATCGCAATCTTGACTTTAATCCCCAAACGGACAATCCTGCCGGAATCTGCTGTAATGATATTCTTAAATATTTTCCTTTTTATTACTTTCTATTACAATTAAAGTTAAATAAAGACCTTTCGTTCGTTTCTATACAAACTAGTGTTCCTTTCAATACAAACTAAAATCCTTTGTGTGGATTAAAGAAAAAAACAACATATATTTATATATCAACTGAAGCACGGACTATTTTTGTTTATCTGAAGTTCTTAAAAGCAACACATTATCTTTTGATCAGGTGGCTGTCTGTATGAGCGTTGCCGGGTCTACTGTTTTAACAGTAGATCCTTTTTCTGCACTGGCTACTAGTCTATTATTAATTTACAATGTAATTTCTGCTGTTTTTGTATAATTTTGAACTAGTAACTTTCAAGTGCAAATCGTTGTCTGCGTTATCTCAGACGTAAAACTGATAGACAGAACGCGCCATCTATGCAACGACGCCTAATAACTGTTGGAAGTGCATTCAATTCGAAGAAGGAACGAGTAAATAATAGTTTTGTAAGCTGCATCAGGGAGGCTCCTGTCTTGCAGTAAATCAGGTACATGGAAACTAACTTTATATATAACTTAATTATTTTAAATAGTATTTTATAAACCTAGTGTAATTATTTTATATAAGAAGATAGTGTGATTGAGTGTGTGTGATAGAAGTTCTATTCATACATATCAAAATCGCGAAAATTTGGAACAATCCATCACAATATGTGGTAACCCTCATCTTGGGCAAAAGTCATTTTATTTTTGCAATGTGTTCAGGATCGTCTAATCTATACACTCATAAAATATTGTATCCCACAAATGCATTTTTGATCAAAGAGACCCATATATAAACCACACAAGAAGTAAATTAATGAGGTTTAAATTAAGAAATTAAGTAAAAATAGGCCTATAAATAAAAATATCTTTTGCCCATAAATCAATTTGATCCTTTTTTAAAATATCCCTTATGAAGACCGTGTGTTAATTCGTCGTATACGGTGTCAATATAGCAGTTTAAAGTAATAAAAAGGAAGCTGATTTAAAATGCAGTTGTTTACGACATATTACAGTGTCAAGAAAGATATGCATATCCTCAGGTATACTAAAGAAATCGATTGAAACCCATGTTGGCCATTTCCTGTTAGCTACTTACAGATAGTAATTTCCGTGGTGATACATGACAATTTTTAAAATTTATTTTTGACCTTTAGGCATCTAATGCTCAGACCGGAATAGGATAGAGGAAAGTATGTGGGAAGGGGTCAGCCCAGGCCTAAGTTGAAGGTACTAGTCCGTCATTTGGCTGGTGTGTCTGAAAAATGCACTGCAGAAACCTCAGTTTAGGATGGTCGTCTGTTCTGGGATCAATCCCAGAATCTTCCTAATGTTAAGCCAACGCTCTACCAGTGAGCTACGGCCGCTCGGTACTACCGATATTCAATATATATATATATATTGAGCATTACAAACTAAATATTTTGCTAATTATAGGTGCAATTTCCGGTTATAAACGATTTAAATTTTGAGTATATTTGATATAGAAACAGCCAAGGCAATCTAAATATCCAAAAATGCACTGAACAGCTGTAGGTCAGTTGTTAGTCTTAGGATTCGGGAGTTGCTGGGTTGGAACCAGCGATCAGGCATCCAGACAGGTTTACAAGGATTTCTCCAGGGTGTTCGATTTCTGAATTTCGATATCGGACCTAAATACCACTGACATCGAGAATCGTTCATATCGAAATATCATTGGGAATCGAAAATGTTTATATTGGAGAATAGTTATAGGGTGGGCATAACTCAGTTCGTAGCGCATTGTTGTATCAATGCAAAGGTCCTAGAAGTGGTCCCCAGTGGTCGCCCATCCTAAATGAGGTTTTGCCATTCACTCACACCGGGCAATGACATAGTCACACAAGGCAAATGTCGAGATGTTACCTACAAACTAGGCCTGGCCAATTACCTAACTTCCGCTCCCAAACTCGTTATCCGTCCTGTGCCTGATATGCCTGAAGGCCATAAATAAATTTAAATTCAAATTTTAAGAGAATAGTTGGAAATCGAATATAGTTGTGGAAAAATCGTTTGAGTAGAAGAAAATCTGCACTGGAAAGGCTGCCTAGAAGTCATGTAACCCCACTCATTACTAGGGGCATAAGAAACATCCCCGCGGTGTGGGAGGGATGCAGGAATGCACATTTGTTTACGAACTAATTGACTGGTTCCGACGTCATCTTGTTCCAATTTCGCGTGTTCGCATTGTAAATACAAAGGGCAAGAGGACCGTTTGCAAGAGAACATCGTGGCGTAGTGGTTAAAGCGTTGGATTGCTGTATTAAAAACACCGGGTTCGAATAGCGGCGGGTTCATATTTATTATTAATAATTACTTTCTTATATAGATGTTCTCGGGATATCAGCCAGGTGAAGTCCGACGATAGAGCCGACGTTTCAAGAACAGACATTGTTCTCATCTTCAGGGCAAGTGTACTGAGACCAGTTCAGGTGTACTATATATAGTAACGATAGCGGCGGAGCTTAAGAATCCGTGTCTCTGATTCGTTGGCCTATAGCTTGACGCTGATTGGTCGTTTTCATGTATGCTTTCTTTATGACTGGTGTCCAAGTCTGACTAAGTTGAAATCCTGTATCTCTGTTGACATTATTAGGTTCTTGTAGTATGGCAAGTGATTCTTTTATGATCCTATCCCAGTAATTGGAGCTCTTTGAGATAATTTTAGTGTCAGAAAATAAAATTCTATGTCCTTCTGTTATGCTGTGTTCTGCTAGGCCTGATTTCTCCGGATAAAATAGCTTGATGTATCTTTCATGCTACTTGCATCGATGTTCTACTGTTCGTCCTGTTTGTCCTATGTATGTTTTTCCGCATTCACAAGGAATGCAGTATACTCCTGGTGTCTTAAGACCCAAGTCGTCTTTAACTGGACGAAGTAAGTTTCTGATTTTTGACGGCGGTCTGTGAATGGTTTTGATGTTCAAAGAGCTCTGAGTTTAAAATTATCTCAAAGAGCTCCAATTACTCTGATAGGATCATAAAAGAATCACTTGCCATACTACAAGAACCTAATAATGTCAACAGAGATACAGGATTTCAACTTAGTCAGACTTGGACACCAGTCATAAAGAAAGCATACATGAAAACGACCAATCAGCGTCAAGCTATAGGCCAACGAATCAGAGACACGGATTCTTAAGCTCCGCCGCTATCGTTACTATATATAGTACACCTGAACTGGTCTCAGTACACTTGCCCTGAAGATGAGAACAATGTCTGTTCTTGAAACGTCGGCTCTATCGTCGGACTTCACCTGGCTGATATCCCGAGAACATCTATATAATATTCGCCGCCAGGAAAGCTTCAATTCTTATTTCAATTACTTTCTTTCATTTTTCGTTGATTATCTTAAATTAGTGACCATGGGTTCGTAGAAATTTTTATTAAGGTTAGGTGCGGTCATGTATCTTTACATTTTCAGTTCTCGAATTCCGAACGCGAGGTGCTTGTTGAGTCGAAGCCGTTCAATTAGTTCGTGAAAAAAATGCATGCAGAAGCCATGACTGAGTAATAATAATAGTGGCGCACCAAGTGAAAATGTGTGTGGGGGCAGAAACCAGTTAGTTATGCCACTGCTCATTACCAACGTTTTCCTCAGTTACATCAGCTGGATGCCTTGGTGTTCCTAACATCATAGTGGGCCATCTCTTTTATATCCAGAAATTACCCTCATTTCTCAAAACTAAACTAAAGGTTAGAATTAACATTCGTGCTAGAATTTGAATATAGTTTCAAGGCCTTTAGGTTACTTTGGCTAAAGCTTTGTGATAAAAGAGGCGACCTGATAAATATATATATTTTAAAAAGATCGCAAACCCTCAAGTTGAAGTTTTGGGCATCTTTACGGAAAATAAAATACATTTTCTAAGTTATTATTAAGCCAGACAATACAAAAGAATAAATAAAATAAGTCATCTCCAAATTTCAAGCCTAGCGTAGCTACAGTTTTAATATCAAATCTTTATTTCTACTCTTCATAGTCGTCCGGTAGACGAAGTATTTCTTCATCACCTTTTGTTTGTTTTGATGAGTTCTTCTTGTTCGTAAGATATGAACATTTATTATATTGATATGATGATAGGTGTTCTGCCCAAAGGTCCCATGGCAAGGTGTACCGATGGTGTTTTGCAATTGCCTTCCATGGGATGAATATGTCTGATTGACGAGACCTACAGTTTGTCATGGGCTCCAAACCACTCATATTCACGCTGTTAATCGAACCCGAGAACTCTTTATTACAAGGCAGAGAGCGAACGTTATCACTCCTTCACAGGACACACTATGATATTAAGATCGCCTTATTATACAGGATGTATTAAAAATCACTATCTATCTCAGGAAAGAGGTCTGAGTTCAAAGAAAATTAGCTATTCGTATTTTGGTTTAGAGACCTTGATTTAAGATATGAATTTTAATTTTGTAATGATATTATTATCTCTTTGGAATTTTGGCACTATATGTACTCAGACTCTAACGCACACTACCACTTAAACGAAAGTAGGTAGGAAGGAATGGACTTCAGATTTGGGTTTAGAAACGTTAATTTACTTTGCCGGTTTCAATCTGGTGAGATTACAAATATTCAGCGTTTTTGTTGTTGCATTACATGTACTCAAACTGTATGACACGTTAGCGACTAAAGAAAAGAAGAACATAAGTGAAGTAGTCAAGCAACAGCCGTCCTAGGTTCGCTAAGTGCAGTTTACATTAATAAAGACAGTGGATATTATATAACGTTCATAATGAAGAATCATTGGCAATCGGAAATCATTCATATCGAAAAATTGTTGGAAATTGAATATCGATCGAATCGAAGAATCGTTGGCAATCGGAAATCATTCATATCGAAAAAGTCTTGGAAATCGAATATCGATCGAATAGAAAAATGGTTTGAAATTAAATATCTATCAACACGAAAAATTGTTTATCTATATTCGATATTTTGATTTATGTTATCAGTATTTCCATTCTTCAAAGTATCGATCGATCCATATATTGATTAATTACACAGTCCTATAGTCCTGGGAACGATTCCAGAAGCCGTCCATCCTGAGTCTTCCCAGGGTCACACCATTCAAATACCAGGATGGTACCTCGAGAATTGACCGATTACCTTCCGTTACTCTCTCTCTTCCCCGATCCAGCCTGAGCTACATTTGCCTGGAGGTGATAAAGAAATTTAAATACTTGAATATGCTAGGATATTAATTTTAATGTGCTATCCTGGAATGAATTAGCAGCTACGGTCTAAGCCTGTCAGAAATTTGAGCTACTTGGGATTCTCACCGAACATTCTTTTGGGGTATGGATTCCAAAGGCTAAGAATGTTTTAAAGAGGTAACATAATTGTGGGGATTGTGATGGAAACCGTGGAAAACATGATAATAAATAAGTAAATAATGGCCGGAAAAGACCTAAATGTGCTCGCCTATCAAATGTTGTTCCGGAACTGGATTTTAGGTTTTAAGACCTTTAGACAACTTTGGCTCAGGCTGAAATGTCCTTCCGATTATTAGTATTATTCTAATACTTTTTATTCTCATTATCAGACCCGGATAGCGTGGAGAAGAGGATGTTTGAAGAGGTCAGCCAGGGTGTAGTTAGTAAGTCCTATCCAGATATTTGCCTGATATGCCTAAAGTAAAACCCAGGCAAAATCTCAGTCAGAATGAGAAGCCACTGGGACGGTTTCAGGAACTTCCGATTATTAAGCCATTGCTCTACCGACTGAGGTACAGCTTTTCTGTATAGTGTTTATTATTATTATTATTATTATTCACTTCAGGCATCTAAAGCTGCAAAAACACGTCGACCAGGGCCTTTGTTGAAGATACAATCCCGACATTTTGCTTGTGTGATTGAGAGAAAACACTGAAAGAAGGTCGTTCAGGATGGCTGGCGGCCTGTTTCGAATCGGAGATCTTCCAAACGCGAAGACATTTAAAGCTTTATCTACTGATCGGGATTCATGTATTTTATAGTAAATTCATACTATCTATTGTTCTAGGATGTGTTGAAGAGGGCAATTACGGACGCTGCACTTGGTCACAAGCACTCCACTTGGCCTTCAATCAGGGGTATTCTCCAAATAATTTAACAAAGGGCTCGGCCCCTGCGAACCCCCTCCAGCACACGGCACACCCATGCCTTCATTGTGGGACCAAAGGGTCATTTTAACAAGTCGGAAATATTTTCGGTTTGTTACATGCTGTAAATTGAATACTCACGTTCATTTTACGCTAAAAGAAATACATATTGATAAATTTGAGGATTATTCAAAAAACAGGAAGTAAAAGCACGTAAATGTGAGTGTTCCTTGTGCTGTTTCCATGTGTTTAAAGAAATAAGTTGAAAACTTGACAGAAAACTTGCAGAAAAGATGTTATGTACATATGTTTGAAGTATTTAATGTGAACATTTTTCTTTAATGTACTTTTTTTTTTACTTTTCAACTCTTTACCTCCAAAAATAATCGTAAGGAGCGTCATGATTTAAAAGAAAAGCTTACTGTTTTTTTTAAAAAAAAAAAACATTACTATTTTTTTGCAATTTACTATTAAACTGTTACAGAAAAATAATTTTCAGAGTTTAGGCAAATCAAGATATATTTTTATTGATGTGGGTGATTATTTCTTTTTGCATGTTTTCTTATGTTTTGTTTGTATACTAGCAGCCTATGACAATCCTCGATTGAAGATACCATCCCGACATTCTTCTCTGACAAAAATTCGGAAAGAGGTCAGTCGGAATGTCCAGTCCAGACCAAAACTCAGGCACGAAAATTGCAATGCGTACCAGTACGCTGAACCTACCTTCAGTTGTGAGTTCGTTGGCAAAGGGAAGGTTGTGTTCGTGTCTTTGATCTGCTGCTTACTTATCAGTTGCTGTGACTTTGCGACTATTCTGAGCAAGGTGAGTTGCAATACTTCATATTTTGCTCTGGTATAAAATAGTGGCTGTATTATATAAGGTGCTGAACCTGTGTAAATACATATATTTGTAAAATTATTACCGTACGCGTAAAACAGAAGGTCCGCATGTTATATACTCCATTTTTTGTGCTCTCCTCTCTCTAGTGTGGAAGCAGTACATTTATAGTTTAGACTATATGATGCATGTATGTTAAACAAAACATTTCATTTTCTTTTGAGATGGTACGGACATACAAATCAAAACATAAATACAACAAGTGAAATAATGAAGATATGCAGAAGGCTATTCAAAGTGTAACAATAGGTGATTTGAGTTTACGTGGAGCTTCACAGCTCTGCAATGTAAATTTGAAACTTTGCGACGGAAAGTGCAAGTCGAAAGGTTTAGATTAACCTTGAGTGACAATGATGAAATAGTTAAAAGTGCAAAACCGAAAGCCATAGGATACTCCACAGTACTGACAGAAGAACAGGTTGAAGAGTTCGTGTTGCGAATTTCACTCCTGCAGGAAAAAGACTAGGCTGCACCCCTGAAACGATTTGTAAAGCTGTGCATTGATATGTAATAATAAATCAAATTCTGCATCCTTGGAAACACAAAGCATTAGCTGGTGAAGATTGTTTTTCAAGTTTCATGAAAACTGAGGAAATTAATAAGGAAGTTCTGAGTGATTTTTTAACTGTTGAAATCTGTTACTTCGACGATCAGTGTCAACACAAAACCACAGCGTATATACAACGTGGATGAAACAGGGTTTTCTCTTAACAACAACCCAAACAAGGTCATTGCCAAGAAGGGAAAAAGAAGTGGTTGCTCTCACTAGCGTCGAAAGAGGCGAGAACGTCATTGTGATAGTCTCTTGCAACGTAGTTGGACAATACATCTCAGTATTTGTTATTTTTAGAGGTCAGCGTATCAGAAAAGAATTCGTCAACAATCTACCACCGGCTTGTCATGTTTCCTTATCAGATAGTGGTTACGTCACTGAAGAGTTGAGGGGAAATGTTTATTAATGTTGTGTTTTTCACAAATTATATAGAAAGTGGTATAATTTAAAATATACATGAACGCTAAGATGATTAATGTAAACAATGTTGATACAGCGAAAGACCCAAATAGCTCCCTGAGCGACCCAAATATCCCCGTGATTATTACTAGTCTCGAATTCTGCCATTTTTATTTTAAATTCGTTTTCAGAATTTCCATGACTTAACAGGTTCTTTATTCTTTAATATGTTGTACTATAATAATGTACGTAGATTATGGCATAATTATCTCAACTCTAAAGTACGTCGGGTTTTGGAAATTTTGACTTTTCTCTTACTATGCCCAAATAACCCCGGTCTACCCTACTAGAGCGTGTTTTTCTTGTACCCAGTGTTGTTTTTTATTAAATTTTTTACCAACTATATCGACTTACTATCTGGGTAAGATTCCCGGCTGAAGTTAAAGTTGCGGCATATAGTATAAAAAACCCGTTATATCAACAGTGGAAATATTTGCTAAAATAATAATAGGTGAATTTGAATCCGTTTTAACACGGATAATGGAGTTTCAATTAGCAACATTTAGCTATAGATGAAAAAAAAGTTATTTTTTTGGTAAGCAAGCTTTTAGTATTAAAATTGATATAACAAATTTTGATATGCACCACAGCTTAATATTTTAGGGGTCGTTCAGATTTTACGTCAGTATATTTTTGATGAATTTAGATCCCTCCTCCATAGTAAGCAACATTAAGTAGATGCAATATCCCTAATGCATAGAAGCTCATCCAAAATAAGACGAGCTTGAACATCGCCATAGAAAGCAAACGTTTTATTTGTACGACTCGTGACATAAAAATATGTATATGCGTCAAATGCGACTACTACGTAGTATCAAAGTTCATTATTTATAGTAAAACAAAGATAAAATTTGATAGTACGCGCCAAAGTTAAATGTGCATTTGAAGCATTTTTGTCAGGAGTCGTTCAAATATTACATAAGCATTCTTGGGTGAGGGGGTTCAAGCTTTCCTTATGTTTGCTAGTATTACGGATAAGACATCCAGTTAATATTGCTTACTAAGGGGGAAGGGGTCTAAATTGACCAAAACTACACAGTAAAAAATAGCTGTGTTAATTCAACACAATGCGGTGTTCCAGCGTGACTACCACTTTTGTGTGTTAAATCAACACAACACACGGTGTTGATTTCGGTACTGGGAGAAAAAAGTTACGGCTGTAGATAGATTTGAACATGAGTTGCTCAGTTATAGAAGTCGAGCGTCTAACCGACTTTGCTAAATCGTCGGACAGAAAGAGCACTAGATTGAAACAATATAGAGGATAAACAATTTTGCTGAACCTCAAATAGAAACAAAGTTACTCTCACGACTTATGCCATGGTTTAATCACTTTTCCATTGGTCAATTAGGGATCACAATCCCCATTTATTGAGAATATGTTCCATTTCTATGAAAGCAAGCGCAACATTTGACATGTTGTTACGATAAGAAAACAGTAATGCTGCTGAAGTGTTTGGCTGTCGCCATCTTGTTTGTTTTCATAGAAATAGAATATTCTCAATGAATGAGAACTCTGATTCTCAATTGACAAATAGGAAGTAATTAAATCATGGGATAAGTCGTGCAAGAAACTTAGTTTTGGGGGATTCAGCAACATATATTTGAATCCATACACTGTACAAATCTATAGTGTAGACGTTTAATTCAAATGTTGTTCATTAAATATCGTTTGCATCTACTTCATTTTCTGTCTGACGATTTAGCTAAGTCGCTAAGACGCTCAACTTCTAACTGAGCAACTCATGTTCAAATCTCACTGCAGCCGTAACTTTTTTTTTCACAGTACCGAAATCAACACCGTGTGTTGTGTTGATTTAACACACGAAAGTGGTAGTCACACTGGGACACCGCATTGTGTTGAATTAACACAGCTATTTTTTGCAGTGTATGCTGTCGTACTATCTGAATGACACATAATATTGTGTAACAAGGTGTCGAGAAAGTGATCCTAAAGTGTTCCAAACTTGCTGGAAAGTTAATAAAGTTACCTGAAAGTAGTTAAAACTAGTTTCCAAAATACGCTTTTGGAACACATTAAAATTAAGGGAACTTTTTGCACATTTTAGCACTTTTGTAGCACTATTAAAGGAACACTTTTGTACATTTTTAAAGCGCTTTTTAACACATTTGAGACGCTTTCATAACACTTTAGTTCACTTTTAAACACTATAAAAGTGTTAACAAGTGAGCTAAAGTCGTTTCCAGAAAGTGCTCAAAGGTGTTCAAAAAGTGTAAAAAAAAGTTTTTTTTTTTTTTTTTTTTTACAGTGAGGCTTGAAGATGATGTATATCTAGAGAGAGGAACGTACTGTCTTTGAAATTCCGATTAATATGTAAACGCAGTGTGCATTTAGGCGTAATTATGGCATGGACTCTCGAGAGATAGTGGTGGACCTCCTCCAAAACGAAATTCTGCCAGAGTAGTTAAATATATCGACACTTTACAGATAACCTTGAGTTTAATGTGTCAGATATTGTAATTATTAAGTATTGTCTAATTGCATCTAGTGAAAGTAGAACGAGCTTTTCTTTTTTGGAATACAAAAACATCTTAGCCGAAAACAGAAAGAAGTTTCAAATTTGAAAATTTAAGACACCATGTTATAATCAAATGCAATCTTGTTTTGTATGAAATCTAATTATCCATTCATTCATAAAAACAAATGTATTAAAAATAAGTGCTACTCTCAGCAGTATATTTGATTCTGAGAATAAGTGTATTTGAAAGTGGAAGTATTAAGAACATCAATTTTTCCTACGTAAGCTAAATGAAGAATGAACATCTGTAAACATGGAGACTTTTTGCCTTAACTGGAAGAAAGCATTTACAAGAAACTAAGATGTTTTCGAACGTGCATATTACTTTGCATATTTTGCTCATATTTAGTGCATTGTTGCATACATATTTTAAGTATTTTAAGTGCATAACTATTCGTGCCCATTAATCTTACATAATATTTGTATTTTCTTGACAATTTTTTTTATGGAATCGATGGACCGATGGATTCACTATCAGTAACTTACAACTTTTAATAAATATCAGCTCTGCTAAAACTCTTCGGTTCGATAAATGGTCTCAATTTAAAGAAAATCATGTGCTATGTAAAGTAACTATATTGCTCTTACCTACATAGTGTTAACTTGTTAACGTTAAATCATTTTTGCAACTAAATCTATACCATGGATACCCGAACCTGGCAAGATCGAGGTCAAAATGTGGATAAAAATACTAATAAATTTCAAACAACCGTGAAAAAGTAATATCAATTTCCTACTAATTTTGAGATATTTCAATTTAATACAATTTCTTAGCAAAAATAAAACATGGGGGATAGAAATTCTCAACACGAACTCTAACAGCGTTAGGTATATAGAGTTTAGACACATATATACGAAAATCGTGAATACAGCGACTGCTATCCTGAGGAAAGAGCAGCCATCTTTAAGCACTCAATTGAATATTGCACAACTATGAGTAACATAGCCAATGCCTGAAACAAGTGAGAAATCAGGGCATTGCACCATCAAGCATCAATATATTACATCAATCTGAGAAACATATAAAAAGACCACCGAACAATGATAGGCTCTTCCTTCACCGCTACAGCTCTCAAGCTCAGACTTCAGACTGAAGTCGAAGTCAGGACTGTGCAGATTATCAGCACTGTTAAGAAAAAAAGAAAACAATTTATTTTCATTTGTGCTTTTATCCTAAACCAACATTTGCCAGTAATCCCAAGATGGGACCTCACAGCTATACTCTCTTCATCATCTATTCGGAGGTACGTTTTCTTGGCCTTTTTAATATTTGCTCAGTGCTTTTGGTGGAGACTGCTGCATAAATTACGTCTGCGTTCAATCAACGTTTGAGATATCACCTCTCGCAACAGCTATTTTTAGAAACATACTCTTAAAAGAATCCTAAACAATCAGATTTACTCAAGACGTTCACATTATTTACATCAGAAAAAGAAAACAAAAAGAAATAAAAAAAAATATTCGTAGTTTCGGAGCTACAGGAGCTCAACGTCATGGCGACATCATAACAAATGACGTTACATCTCGACACATAATGAAGTAAGCGGTGCCAACTTAGCAAATAACACTCAATGTGTTCTGATTTAGGGAGTGCCGCGTGCAACCTATGAATCAGAGACAACAAAATCAGCTTATCATTTAAAGGGAAATAGGAATGGAAGGAAATGAGACTTTTTTAAATGGAAGGAAAATAAAATATTACAACAACTTTATATGACTTTATTTTCAGCTACTAATTTATACATTGTACATTGTTTCGTTACTAGAAATAACTTTAAACAGGAAATATACATACGCACTTCTCTATAGTTTTATAATTTTCGATTACTCTTAGACCAGCTTCAAATAGTAGATATTAACATCTATCAAGATAAGACCTTCTTCATGATAAGATGGTAACAACAGAAATATTTGTTACGTCAGCGAATGATTTTTCTACCTATTTTCAAAGTAGAACGTTATTAATGTGTAACATTTTTTTCTGATTCCCAAACTATTTAAAATTTTGTCGTAGGAGTTAACGATGTTTCTGAATAATTTCAATTCTTACACCATTTGCAAATCAAAACATTGTATTCATGTATTATTGTTAACTCTAATATTTGACATAATTTCACTGGTTTGCCATTTGATTTGGTCCAAATTAAATGTGAATATTGAAAGTTAAGCAGAGCTAAATTACACATTTGGAGAAGAATATTTTTGTTCATTATCTATTTTACACATACACTTCTATAATTCGAATTGAAAGTCCAGTGATCGAATGATTGGTTACGTATTTATTTATAGAATGATCTCGGGCACACAGTGTATTAAGGCGATCCTATTTTATTTCTGAAATTTTGAACATATATTTTCAGCAAAATTATTTAAAGTCATCTTTGTAAGCTTTTCTTATTTCAGTCCTGTATATTTTATCCTGAATTGGATCTGAAAGCATTCCCTGAAAGAAATAGATTTTGTGTGAAAACTAAGTTCAACAATAACCATAAAGATTCTTATTTTTACTATCAGGATATTAATATAACGATATTAAAAATGTAATGTTCATAAATTGAAATATTAATTTCTAAAACCGAATAGTTTGAAGACATGTTAAGAGAAGCACTCACATGAGCCACTTCGTTGAACTAAATTTAATTTTTATTTATGGGCTTTAACGGTGTAAATCACCCCCGCCATCTTGGTATGACTTTCCCATTGATTTACCAGGGAATTAATTTACTCATTTTATGCCTCTCGGAAGTAGAATATTTAAGTTCTGCTTTCACAAAATTTATCTTGGTGTTTATTTTGACTCTTGTAAAGTTTTGGTTTGTGAAATTCCTTCAAATATATAATTATAATGTATTATTAATAATTTGCTATATAAATCACAATACGTTAAGGGTAAATTATATTGTCTGTGTGTAAAATATTGCATTTCTATAACATAGCATGCGTAAAAGAGAACATGACGATAAACTAGGCGAAAACAGATGTTAAAAGCATGCTCCTGAAAGATATAAGACGAGTAAAACAATTCTTTAATTTATTTACATTCATATCGTAATACTTATAGTATACTTAATAAAGTTACCCCAATACCTGGAACCCATAATCCAGGCGAGAACGTCGTGGTCTTATTAACTTAAATTTGTATTGGATAGGTACGCTGATATTTTACATGAATTTCCTCTGTTTCATCACGTGAATATCGGGATGGTACCTTGACATACGTCTTCTACATGCTGTACCTTACCGTATCCCGACGTGAGTCAAAATGTCTGATACCAAAAGGGCATAAAATTAACTCAAATTCAAAGATTACGCCACGAATAGATATTTTACGTTCTATGTATCACGTATAAATGGGCAAACCAACTTCACTTCTTTCTTCCAGACCTACTCTAATTTGCAGTGAACAGAAGTCAAATTAGAGCTCTAGGGGCAGGCTCGTAACCAGGATTTTCTAAAGGGGGTCACAGGTTAGCTCTTCACCTCTTGTTCTTGGCTAGCTTAAAGAAACTGGAGTAAAACTGCACTGAAGTGGTTAGAGACGCAACTAAACCTTTGTAATAAGTTGTAACGGGGCAGGGCTATAGTAGAAGTAACCAAGAGTCAAACGAACTATATATTCAGCGAGGCTTAAACCAAATTCAAACATTTTAAAGACCATTTTTTACGCTTCCATTCAATCAAATTGTGCTTAAAAATATATACATAGGAGGAATTTATTTAAAGTGCGCATATCGATCTACAATTCAGCTTGGCACTAGGTAATAAAATTTAAAGCATTCCACGTGATGATTGTCAGTTCGTTGATAAGATTATCAAGATACAGCAAATAATACACAGCGCATCAAAAATAGTCTTCGACAGTTTCATCTGGATAATTTTATCACGTTCAATACCTCGTTAACTCATTGATTGCACTCTTGAATTTGTTTACAGACCAATGGGAAGATCGGACAGATGATTATAGTGACAGATAACTCACTGTTTAGTGACAGATAGTGGGTATGCGCATTGCGCATTTTCTTGATTCAAATAAGTCAAATCTACTGACGGTATTGTGCTCAAATTACCCTCATTATCTGAAAGTCCTATAACTGATACTCGTGTATTTATTAAACAGAAAATATTCAAACTACACTGACCATGTATTTTGATCATTTTTTAATATTTGTCTGTAAATAAATCTGCTGATCTACGCGTCATTTATTTTCACTTAAAATAAAACAACATTTCTCTTCGGAATCCGAAAATTAGTAATAGTTATATTTTATTAATTGTGCTTTTTCCGTTCTGCTGTCTATATCTGAAATCTTAGCATAATGAAGAGGATATGGGAAAGCAGATTTGGTTCTGAGCGCACGTGCTGTTGGTAAATGTCGACGCACAAGCACACTAAATTGAACAGGGAGGGAAGAAACTCGATAGTGTGCTTTTAAGGTCACAATAAATACAGAACAGGAGCAAAAGCAACTGCAGGACCAGATCAAACCAACCTACATCAAGTATGTACTTCAGAGAATGTCTACACTTTATATCATGATTTACCGCATTTCCAATCAACGTTTTCCTTTTTTATGAGACAAGCAGAATGAATATAGAGAGTAAACAGTTATCATTAAACGACGTAGCTGAGTTGATAGAGCATTGGTTTCGTATTCAGGAGGTCCTGAGTTTGATACCGGTTCCGGCCATCCAGACAGGTTTTTCCTCAACTACATGAAGCAAAATGCCAGGATTATACCTTCAATAATACGGCCTAGAACACTCCTTCCTAGATGTTCCCTGACCAAGCAATAGATTCTTAAAGGCAAACTAAACTGAAAGTGAAACTGGAAAACACTTATTAGTTACTGTAACCCAAAATTACGTTTTACTAAAATTATACATGTTTTAAAAATTGATTTTTTCATACTTTATTTTATATGGAAGGTTTGAGTAACTTCGAACTTTTGCCCGCTTTGATGATACGAGCGCAATACTGTTAAAAATTCACAAATATCCATGCGCCAGGAGGAATTCGAACACACAATCTGATACGCAGTGATCTTTTCTACACGGGTACCAAGGTCAGAATTATGAAAGTTGAAACATATATAACATTCCAATGTTAATTCAATATCACGGTAAGAATTTTATATTAAGTCGTTTTATAGCCAATTGATTTTTCTGGTCCAATTGACTTTTAGTTCTAAGGTTATGAGATAAGGAGAGAAATTATCACTCGACCCTGAGCAAGGAGACAATCGACGTCAATAGTAGAAGCTGGCAGCCAAAACCTTAAAGTAGGTACCATCCCTTTCTTACCTGGTGAAACTGAGAAAGATTAAAAAAAAGCAAATACACTAATGATGCCTTTATATGCTGCTACTAGCGGTACAATATATATATATATATATATATATATATTGAAGTACCAAAAATTAAGGGATATCTACCTAATAATGTGTGTGACGCCCTCGAGCATGGCAAAGTGCAGAAACTATATGTGGCATAGACACGACAAGTAGATGGTAGCCTGTTAAAGGGTTGTGCATTGTCCAGTTATGAAGTGTCGATAACCATCCACAATTCGGTTGTTGTTGCAGGTGGAGGATCCTGAGCACGAATAGCCCGTTCGATGATATGACACACGTGCTCGATACGGTTGATGTCCGGCGATTTAGAGGGTCAAATCATTCGTTGGAAGTTACCAGAATGTTCCCCAAACCAAATACACACCATTTGTATCCCGGTAATATGGCGCATTGCCGTCTGGAAAATGCCATTGTTGGCAGGGTAGACGTAGTCCATAAAGGTTTGGTCGTCACCAAGCAGCTGAACATAGCACTGATGAGCCAATTTCCGCTGAAAGCGGACCAGAGAACTGAAAATATGCCAGGTTAGCACGTCCCACACCATGGCGGAGATACCATTAGCTTGCAAAGTGGCTTGTTGACAATTTGGGTCCATGACCTCATGGAGTTTACGCCACACTCAAACACCAACATCCGCACGTACCAATTGGAAACATGATTATCTGAACACGCGACACGTTACCAGTCCTCTAAGTCCCAATCGACATTTTCTTGAGCCTTAGTGAGTCGCCGCCTCCTATGGGCAGCGATTAGTAGCGACACACGTGTCGGTTTTCGGCTGCGATACTCTATGGAGGCTGCACTGACCTTTGAGACACGTTCCTGGGACGTTCTGCATTGATTCCTGCTATCAGTTCATGAATTGTTGCTTGTCTGTTTGCCCGGACGAGTCTGCCCATACATCGCTAGTCGTGGTCATTCAGTACCTGTGGGTGTCCGCTGCGTTGTCTTCTGATAGCTCGTAATGCTTCCAGTGCGGTACTGACGTTCCACCCTTGATCCTGTGGAGCGAGTAAAGTTGGACATCCGTCATTGCATGACCATTTGTCTAGCACCAACTATCATCCAGGCTCAAACGCCGATAATTCGCGTAGGGTTGCCATCACCACGATACACATTTCACAGCAGCCAGAGAAGCCCAACTGATCACTCTGCAACTGCTTTGTGCCGTTCGACTAGTTCTCTCGTTCTTACCTCATGACTTTTAGCACTTCAGCGCATACATATTCGTAAGGGGGAACATGCCCGGGTGCACCCTTGGCTACGAGCGGTTGTGGGGATTTCAAGAGTCACTCAGTTGTTCTAATTAAACCGTATACCCCTTAGTTGTAGGTTTATTCTCAATGCTACATGAAAAATGGGGAATCAGGATCTTTGAAGTGAAGTAATACGACGTTGATTCTCGCTAGCAATAAAATTGTAGAAAAAACAATATAAATTAATTGACCTTATTAATAGAGAAAAGTTTCGCTGAGAACTGTTAATAGTTACAGTAAAAACACTCACTTTAGCTCTGGGTTGATGACAAAAGAAGACTCATTTTGACTACATTCACACTAACTTTTGTGTATGTAAATATAATCACTACAATTGCACATATCAACCTTGTTCAATGATACCTGTTCGCTATAGAAAGTTTACCCTAACTCAACATTTGTTTCTTTTTAGAAAATCATACGAAGTTTAATTATTTTAAACTTGAGTAAAACCGTAACATTTTACATGATTGACTTACTCTGATACTTATTGTTATTAACACCGACACACCACTTATTATATTGCAACTAAATAAATAAAAATAATAAAAAATAATAATCAAGTTGTTTGTGGAATATTGCGAAAAATAAAGTTGCAAATGTCAAGCTATTCTGAACATGTAGCACTGTGATGAATGGGAAGGCGAGTACTGCAGTGGAATAGATAAGGAAGTTTGATCTACTTTGTGCTACTAGCTTATACACTATGCACAGTCTTCGAAATAAAGGCTACAAGGAAATAAAGTTCTTTGTTCATTTTTGTTAAATTGTAATTAGAGTGCCATCTTATTTTTCTTTGACATTTATTTTAATTAATGATTATGAAACAAAACAATAAGAATAATTTAATACATATCAAATCTTTATTTTATATAAATATATAAGTAATGCTGATTGTGGGTTTCTAAAACGCTCTATGTAAAATCAAAAGAATAATCAAAGCCCGTTCTTTACCTGTGGTCTTACTTACCTACTCTATGACAAGTCCATCGCCGCAGTAATAAACGTTCTCCATTATATCCTGAACAAGATCAACCCAGTTTTCATCACAAACACCTACTTCTCAAAGATACCATCTAATATTATCCTCCAAAATGCTGTCTCGGTCTTCCCAACGGTCTTTTCCCCTCGGACTTACCAACGATGATGGAAAATGATCTTTCACCCAAATCAGAGTTACATGTCCTGCCCAATTTAGTCGTCAGATCTCTTTATTCTTACAGCGTCAATTGAGTCGCATAGTCCGTGAAGTGCTTCATTATGCAGTCTTCTCCATTCCCCAGACATCTCATCCCGTTGCGACCCGTACATCTTTTTCAAGATCTTATTCTTAAACATTAGTAATTTATGTTTATCTGCTAGAGTCGTACTCAAACTTTCGCAACTGTAAGGTTTTACTGGCAGAATAATCGTTCTGTATATTTTCAATTTCAACTCTCTTGATATTAATAGTTAGGTTAGCACTTTCCCGACAGACTAGAAACATGCGTTGCCCGATGTTACAAATATCTCAAAAAAAATTAAATTTGTTTACTTTATATTCTCATTCTTAAATATTATCCATCTATTACCTTCATTCTTAGTGTTTCGGCTAGATATCATATATTTTGTTTTCTATGTACCTGAAGACCTATGTAATCGCACTCTTCTATTAAGAAATCGGCGTTACTTTGTAGTGAATCTATACCATCACCTATTAAATATACATCATTTGCGTATACGGACAGTTGAGATTCAAGCCATTCATGGTAGTCCATTTCTATCCTCTTTTAGTATCTGAATCGCATATTCTGGCGCAAAGTTAAACAGTCATGAGGACAAGGCAATACCTTGTTTCAATCTGCTACGAATCTTGAAAATAACTGAAGTGCTATTACCTATCCGTACTCTGTTTGTGGGGTCGCTGAGACACATTCTCATTAGTTGAAAAAGTTTCTTCGGAATTTCATATTGTTCCAGGATATTGTATAGATTTTTTCTCTTCATGGAGTCATATGCTTTCTTAAAATCATTGAATAACTGGTGAACAGTTCTATTGTATTATAATTTCTTTCCTAAGATTTGTCTCAAGGCGAAACTGTGGTCCAACGTGGATCCATTGCTTCAGAATCCACATTGGTGATCTCAAATTGTTTGATCAACGAATACGTTTAGGTGAGTTAGTAGGATATTACTCACTACTTTGTAATATGTTGAGAGTAATGAGACTCCGCAGTAGTTATTGCGGTCCGATTTATAGCCTATTTTATAAACCGGAACTATTATTGAGGTTTTTCATTCTTTTGAAAGCTCATCCTTTTTGCATATAGCACTTATCAATTTAATCATATTCACTTGAAGATTTCCGCTTTCATTTCTAATCATCTCTAATCTCGGCTGGTAACATTTCCTTATCGAGTTTACCCGTTGGTACAGACCTCGTATGTTATTTTTCTTGCCGTTTTCCTCTATCTTCTGAATCATCTTCGTCACATATACTCCCTTTGCGTTTCAGAATCTCACTGTGGTGTTGCGCTCTTTCGTTTCTTCTTACCTAAACGTTTCTTCGCTGCACACTTCTCTGTAGCACGAATTGTCTCCTACATCTTACTGATATCAATTTCGTTTTTAATATCATCTTAATTCCTACTAGATTCAGCTAAGATTTAGATCTTATTTGAGATTTGTAGTTGTTAATCTGCTCTTACGCTCAGATTCTATAATAATTCAAATTCGAATTTCAGTTGTTTTGATTCTTTTTTCTTCTTTGTTCGCGATGTATTACTTTTGACTTGTTTTTGTGATCACGAACTGATGTTAGGTTTCACTTTGCCCTCCTCTGTAAGACCTAATGTTTATTATACTCATGCGTTTTCGTTTATCTACTGATATGGTCTCCATCTTGTCGAGAGTTTAGACATCCGGAGATATCCATGTGTATTTGCGTATATCTATGTGTTCAAATACCTGCTCTTTTCTAATAGGTATTTGACATCGCAAAAGTTATCAGTCATTCTCCATTGTTGTTGCTGATTTCGTGAAGGCTGTATTTGCCTATACTAGGTTTATATTTTCTTTCCTCTCTACCATAGCGTTGAAATTAGCCAACAAAATTTTCGTATTATGCTTCTGTAATCGGTAAAACAATCTTTTTAGCTCTTCGTATAATGTATCTTTGTCATTATCATTAACAACCACGGTCGGAGCATAGACATTTATGAAACCGTGTTGCCCCATCGAGTACGTATCGTAACGTATCATAGCCTCTCGTTTACGAACTCTATATTCTACACCACCGGAAGGGACTGTTTGTTCTTAATGATGAATCCTGTTCCAATATCGAGAGATGGTTTTCTCCCGTAGTAGAAAGTGTACTTGGCCTGTCGGATGCTATCTTAACCCTCGTACCGGACTTCTTTTGTTGTTAATCTACCCAGCTCCTACTTCTCGGTCTAGCGTACCGCCACCTGAAGAGCCCCAGTTTTGTATAACGTTCGTTCGTTCCACGTTTCTAATATAATATCTTTCTTATTCTTGTGTTTGGAGCCTCTGAAGCAGTCCCTGCTCAGAGATCCGAATGAGGTATTAGTTTGCCCCCGGAATATTTTACCAAAGGAGAATCCATGAACCATCTGTTACTATTTCTTGACACGATTTCGTGGTGTATAATGGTCTTCTCTACGACTTCGCAGTAAAGACAGACATTCAGGATGTCCGTCTCTGAGCCTTGCAGATGTAATTCATATTTAGGCTCGGGGTGACAATGGTGAATATATTTCCCTTCATCATGATATTCTTGTTGGGGTTTATCTTCCCCTAACCTATCTCTCTACTAGCTTCAAGCCAGCAGTACTTGCTTTCGTCCGCCCAGGAATATTCCCAGTACTCAGCATATTTGGTCGGCTTTCCCCTATACTCCACCTGGGGAGACCTACCTGGTTGGAGACCAGTAACTCTAACCCGGTTTCTTGTGGTCTGCAAATTGAAAGTACAATTAATCTTCATTTAATGTTATCTGACTGAAGCAATTAAAGACCATAGGAAAGGAATCTGCTTGCCAATCTTCTTGATTTTACAGGAACACGTTTCAAAATATCCATAATCAGTATTACACGTAACTGAACATCAAATAAGGATTTGATTGTAATAAATGGACTATGCATATTCTCCTCATGCATGATCGCTTGTTAGAAACGTCCTTCAAAGCGTAAATTGATTACGGTCTTATCTCAATTTGTCCAAAGTACATTCTTTTTCTGTGTATGTGTTTATTGTACTATATTGGTTTATTAAATATTCATGTTACCGTCTTCTATAGTGTTTCATTACCTACTTACCATAGTTTGGCTTATAGTGCGCTGATCTCTTTTGTCTGTTTGAAATCACTGGATAGGTCGCCGGTGGTTGTCCCATGCCAACAACATATCCAGGGTAAGCAGGGTGTCTATACTGTAAGTAACTTCCAACAGGAGCGATTTTGTCCAGATTCCAGCCAACGCTTCCATCACCGTTGTAGACCTTGTAGATACCAAACAGCCCTCCTGTGGATATCCCATCCGTATCGACTGCAGAAAACCCGTAGCCTGGAAAGTTGTCACCATAGTCAGAATTAAAATTGCTTACTTCGGCTGGAAAGCTTCGGACTGATGGGTATCGACGAGCGGGTCCATACTGTTGTCGACGTTGATATTGATTCAAACCTACCATTATAACGAGAATGTAATATTTAGATTGTTATAACGATATTGAACATTCACACAGAATAAGTTACAAGAAAGCAATTTAGCTTATTTCTAACTTGATTAATATGTAATGGACATTGTAGATATGTATCAAGGGAAGTTGATTACGACATGTTCATAAATTTTACGTTTCGGAGCAGTTTTATAAAGCTTTTTAATTTTTATAACTTTCAATTTTTTGTGTAACTATCTGAAGTACCCACCCGTTGCTGCTGGATGAGTAAAATATATTTGCAATATTAATAGTTGCAATACAACAACAACTACTACTACTATTTGAAATACTAATACTGTAACTACTACTGCAACTACAACTACTACTAGTACTGGTACAACTATTACTATAAATAGTACTACTACTCCTGGTACAACACCAACTACTACTACTACAACCAAAACTCATACTAATACTACTATCATAACATTATATTTAATCTGCTTTAATCATTACATCAAAGTATTTTTATTTACAGAAATCCAAATTTAAAAATCTAATGTATTTATTTATTTCTAATAGTTGTTTTAATTTAAAAATGGAAACAATGTATTTATTTCATTCTTACAAACAACACAATTACTGTTCTTACTAATTAAATACCGGCACAGTCACGTTTGGTGATTTAGAATTTCTAAAGCTCTACCTAGATCCCTTACCCAAGATACACGTATGCAAAATTTTGATGAATATAAGATAAAAATAAAATGAATTGTATGGGCGGTAACAGCACTATGGCTTACGCCCGTCCGATTTATTTATTTTTCTATAATCAATGCATGCATGCAGATTTCTATCGTGTTCAAATAAACAAACATATAAACAGACATTCTGTTTTATATAATCTAATTTGAATACAACAAGAATAAGTTGAGTAACTCTTTTTACTTATTAAATTAGTTGTGAGCTTTGAATTTCACTGATATAAGAAAAACGGACCTTTTCATCCCTCTCAAAGCGTCTGTCCGTCCGTCCGTGTCCAGAAATTAAATGTCAGGAACTACAAGGTGTAAAGAGATGCGTGAGGTGTCGTTGTAAAGGCTTTGACTAAACTAGTTGACAACCCCTGGAACCGCCTTGGTGTAGTGGTTCAGTATTACCAGCCCACTTAAAAAATAATTGTTCAAATTGGTTGCATTAAGGTAGACGTAGCTGCGCCAAACTTTTCATAACCATCATTGAACACCTTGCAAAAACACTGAGATCATCCGCATTGCCAAGCAAGCCACTTTGTTACCAGCATATTTTCTATAAAATTATATTTTTATTCAAATTGCTTCCATTATTTTAGTCATAGAAGCATCAAACTTGGCATAAACATTGTTTGGCACAATAGGAACATACTAAGGATGTTCCCGCTTCACAGGAATCCCGATGTCAATGTTACCAGCCCGTACCAAAATATATATCATTAACCATATTTGTAGAGAGATGCTTGAGGGGTCTTTCGAAAGGTCTTAGCTAAACTATCTCAGTCAAAGGGCATGTGCATAGGCAATGATATAACTCCTGTGGTACAGGACTTGTTCTCCGTATGCTAACATCTAAATTCCCTGATAGTTGAAATTAAGTGTTTCTGTATGGAGGACTGGGAAATAAAATAGCGAGCAATTGTGTGTATATGCAAAGGTTAGTTTCGTAAGAAACGGGGGGGGGCAGGGGGAGCATTGTCCCCGGACTGCTTACATGAAATTTCCTTAACAGTTGAAGTTAAGCGTTTCTGTAAGGAAAAAAGTGAAATATTACAACTAACAATTGAGATTCCCCCTGAACACAGTTGTCAGTGTTGCCAGCCGATGCCAAAATATATATGCCTTTCCGATTGTTGGTAGGATCGGAGTTCTAACTTGTTTTTATTAAACACGTGATGATAAATGCTGTAGTGTTAACCAAGTACACTTAACAAATTGGCAAGCAGTTTTCTTAACTTCATAAAGTTAACGATTTTTTAAAATTAAATTAAGCTTAACTATTAACCTTGAAATTACAGCTTAACATTAGACATTTTATATTAGATTTTGATTAATTATTTATTACAAACCAGTAATATATATTATTACTTCTAATATTATATAGCCTGTGGAGCACGAACAAAAAGGTCAGTGTTACTGTGATGCATAGTGCGTGTGACGTCGAACTCACGACTAAATTTTCTTGCTTTGAAGGCTTCAAAGAATGACAACTTGGTGCAAACGGTTTAGTTTCATTTGTAAATCGAAAAATCAAAACAAAGTGCTAACTACACCTGAACTTTCTGAATAACAATCTTTGTATTCTTTAGTGCGGCTTGCGCAGTGTGAAAAATTTCACAAAGAAATTAAGTGTCCAAGGAAGGTAAACAGTTGCCTAAAGGAAGTTGTCTTGTGTTTCTCAATCCATTTCTGGATGAGAACAATATTCTCAGAGTGGGCGCAAGATTGCAGCATGCCAGCTTGAGTGTTAATTCCAAACACGCCTTCAAGAGCGTTCGAAATTGTGCTGTGTTCATTGAAACAGAAATTGCTGACATGGTGTTCGTAAAGAAGGACAAAGTACCTTCGTTCCATTGGAACCTAGGAAGAGTAGTGGACATATATGCCGGTCGTGACAATCTTGTATGAGTAGTGACTGATAAAACTGGTCAAAAACCAATTCTAAAATTATGCCCACTGCCTTACAATTAAGTTTAAATCTATTGTTTGTTGTTGCGTGCGTTTTGCTAATTGTGTGTGTTTAAATTTATTAAATTTCAAAGTGGGCGGTATGTTCAGTAAATTTCGATTAGTGGGTTCTGTCTAAAAAAAAGCAACCCTGTTGTGTTTGAGTGGAAGTATCTGCTACTCATGGCCAAGGCCTCCAGCCCTCCACCCTTCTTGCTGAACAAGGGTTGTTGACCTCTGGTTTTGACTATTCGCGGGGTAACGCTTCCCGCTTCTTGTCAGTGTGTGTTTGTGATTTGAACTCGTGACTCGTGGTCGTGGTTAAACTGCTCGTGCTCGTGAATGTTTTGTGTCGACAATTGTGGTGGAGTTTTAATGTACATATTGTAATATATTTTGCAAATAATAGAGCTACTAGTACAATATACCTAGATTTTGTTTATTAGTGTTGCATAAACTATTACAAATATTCTCGTGGGCAACGCGCCGAACAGTGACTGATGCTTCAAATAATGTCTTGTGTTGAAAAAAGTCTAGTTTTTTTTCTGCAAGCAAGGCTAAAGTTCGTATTACAAGATATGACATAATTACATATACATTATAGTCTTTTGATACATATCTAATATTACTCCTTCCAAACATTTTCCTACCTGTCCAATTTATAAAACTAGTGGTACAATTTATAGGACCTTCTTATAAAGTCTACTTCTTTACATCTTTATGCGTTTTGCATCATAGCCTCTAAACCATAGCAGTTAGAGTTTTTAAAATTGGAGCGTATATGCTTAAAGGGCGAAGCTACAATATCTGGTTATTAGATTTTAGTACTGTGCTAAAGATTATGTACGAATCAAACAATTCTGAAAGTGGTACAATTTATAAAACTTTACTTTACTTGATTACAGAAGAACTACTAGAAATCAATATAATTTACCTGATGTACGTCTTCTTGGGAAACTCAAATCTTCAAGCAATGGTGGTCCTGAAAATGTAATAATCATGATTGAACTAGCCGAAAAACAAAAAGAAGCATTTTTGTTATATCTCGGAAATGAAAATGCAAGCTTTAAATCTTTTATGATATATTATCAACTTATCTCTACTGTTAGTGAAATTAGAAATATGGAACTTTTAAGTTCATTTTCACACACTTTCGGCAGCCGTAACCCCGAAATGCTCTAAATGTTCACCCCTATGATTATACGTTTTATTCGTATTTGTATGATGAACTGTCAACCTTAGAAGTTTGTCGGAGTATTAACCTGCTACTAGTATATATGGTCAACCTTGTCACGAAATGCCATACTTTTTTTAAAAAATGTGAAATCTCAGTCATAAAGCCAGTGAATATCTTATGGTTGTATCTACATTCTGCCAAAACCTTGTTGGCCAAAACTTTGTTCATAAATGAAGACCTGAATTGCATAACATCTCACGTCTACTTTTTTTTTTTTCGTATTTTCATTTGTTTGATCGTCGGTATCCAAGGGTTATAAGGGTTATCCACTTGCATAAATATTACATCCTTATTCCACCACAGAAATCCTTTATTAATACAAAATAATTTTCTCTGAATAGTATAACGTACGAATACCTTGCGCTGTTTTTGTTTCTCCTGAAAAAAATAGTCCAGTGGACTTGGGATGCAATTTATCTGAATTATCATGATTTAATGCGGTGTTTTTATCAAGTTTCAAACATCTCTTCTGAAACATTGCAATAATTGAGAAACCACACTTTGTGATTAGGTTAACTTCCTATGGTCCACTTAATAATATATGCGATTTACTCAAAACAGTATATACGAACGATGAGATTTTTTTATCCTTGAACACTACATTCCCAATGTATTTAGCTCTGCACTTTTCGTTAGAATTTCATAGTTAAAAGTAATTCAGTTGTATGACTCAATGTGCGCATACTTTAAATAATCATTCAACTCTCTGAAGACAAAGCCATTGTAGACTCTAAAATAGTGGACATGTTTCTTTCTTTGTAAGAGGCAGTAGAATGTTTACCCATTTTAAAGGTGTTTTTGACCAAAAGAAGATACTTGTCTTCCCTGATGATTCTAAATAATTCAGGTATCCATGAAACTTACGGATACGAGCCACATTAAAGATTAAAAAGAAGTTCAAGTTATCTTTCATTTATAACCCGAAATATATTTCTGACACAAAACTCATATTTTGTATGAAAATATCTTGGATCTTAATGTGGATCTGCATGCACAAAAAATTACATTTTTCTGTCACATATATTTATAGTTATATATAAAATATTACCTCGAACGTTTCTTTTTAAATTTGTCAACGTTACTTGTATCCCTTGGCTTCTGGAGACAACAATTATTTAATATTTAAATCGTCAGTCCTTCTTTCATCGAAACTTTTGTTCTGGTCCTCTCAGCTACAGAACAGCACTGGTTTCTTACTGGTTATCCAATAAATAATGTCTTGAATGCGATGACCGCTGAAATGACGCCGTCTAACGTGCGAATAGTGAAGTAGACGCCAAGTACCATAGCTAAGTCATAAAGGGAGGGCTTTTGATTGTGTACCAGTGTGTAGAAGGAGAACGGCATACTCCACGTTTTGGAAGTGTGCTCTGTGTTTGATCATGGCAGTGTCGGAGGACCACATACGGCATATTATGCTGTATGAATTTCACCAGGGATATCCAGCCAGCGCATGAGGACATCCCGAGCGGCATGAAACAAAACGTCGTACATGGTCAGGGTGCTGTAGATGTGAGAAAGTGCCAGAGGCGATTCCAGAGGTTTCGGTTCAGGAACACCAGCCTAACCGATAAGCCACGAGAAGGGAGACAATTGGACAACGATGCCCTGCGAGAAGCGGTAGAGGAAAATCCAATGCAAACTGTTGAAGAACTTGCCAGTGAACTCCATTCTACCCATTCTGCCTTTCATCGTCATCTGCAGTACCTTGGGTACGTGTGTCGAAACTCGGAAAATATGTACCACTTGCTTTAACCCTTCAACAGAAGCAGCAGCGGGTTGACATCTGCAGTTCCTGCTCACCCGTCAAAGACGTGAGTAATTTCTGGACAGAATGGTGACAGGGCATGAAAAGTGGACCCTCAACCATAACATTACATGTAAAGCGCAGTGGATATATAATGGGGTGCCGCAGTAATTGTCCAAAACAGGATCTCTACTCCTTTAAACTGGTATCGATAGTTTGGTTGGATATCCGTGGGATAATCCATTTTGAGCTCTTGTCACGTAACCAGACGATCAATGCAAATGTCTACTACCAGTATCTATGAAGGCCTACGGACTGTATTGTTGGAGAAACGTCCTACTCCGGTTCATCGCAAGTGTGTGCTCATACACGGTGTTTGCAAGCACCCAGACATCGAAAATAGGACTTGTGCCGAGATCGAGGAACTTGACTGAGAAAAACTCCCTCAGCAGGCGATTTCCACCAGATTTCACCGCAACAAACTACTGTATTTTTTTTCGGAGAATGCAAAACTACATATTCAGGAAAACACTGCAAAATTAGGATGACATGCGAGGAACAGTGACCCAGTAATTTATTTCCAAAACCAGTGACTTCTTTCAGCGAGGAACTCAACAACTAGTTGACATGTGGCAGAGTAATGTGGTGTCTGATGAAGACATTTTTTATCAATGTTTATCACAAACGGTAGTGTTCCAGGAAAGGTATTTTTCTTTCCCTCACGTTGCAAAAATACAGCATTATTTGTGGGAGAAGTTAATATCTTAGAAAAAATATCACACATTTTTTTTCTTTTTGTCTCTTCTTCCACGGACAACGTTATGCGTTACCGGGATACACGGAATAATGCCTCTAGTGCTGAATACAGGTCACCCTCGCCACCCTGGTGACCCGTTCTGACCCGGACATAAGTGATCCGATTGAAACAATCTGGGAACTATAATGAACTGGTAATTTTCGACATCGTATTTATCGTGCTGTGGTCGTAACACCCGTGAAAGAAAGGAACACCTGATATCCTAAACAGCGAAGAGAAGTGAGATGAGGCTCAGTCACTTCAGGGCGCCAGATATGAGAGCACCGAAGAAAAGTGTCGAGTGTCCTTGTCAGAATTCGAACCCGGGACTACGATTCGTAGCCAGACGCCTGGAGAGACACATCTCTGCCAAGGATGACCCACAAGTATGCCAGTCCCATCCCTGAAGAAAATTGACTCCAGTGACGTAATGAGATTTCGGAAAGCAAATTCTTCAGTGTCCCTGTTTTTGAACACTCCGTCTTTCAAGAGGTGCCGAAGAATCGGGTAAAGTCGATCAGAACTAAACGGCTCTAATTTTGTTCTCCTACTATCTAGTTGTTACGTGAAGATATGTACTGAGGTTGCCATGTGACTAACATTTTTTCAGTTAACCACCAGGTGGTTGGACTTCAAAATCATTCTCGGGTATCTTTAAGTGTAAGTGCGTTATGGAGGAAGATGAAGTGCATGATACCTCAAATCACTAAGTTTCTGTTTAGTAATTTTTGCCACGTAGGGTTCAGCGTTTCCTGCTGAGAACAAAAGAAGCTTTTTATTGACCAATGACACATGCATTTTACACAAATGCCAGCGCATATCGTTGATTGCCGTACAATTAGTAACAGTAGCAATAGTTCCAGCAGGAGAAAAGAGCAACAACTAAATCTTCTGTACTATCAACTTTGGTTTTCGGAAGTGTTGGGGTTACCACAATCGTTCACTCCGTACTTTGCTATCAATTATTGTACTGGATCCACGTCTCATTACGCGTCACAATACAATAGAGTGGGGCTGATTGTGGTGACGAAACAACAAGTTGTTGCAGATACATATCCGCTGCCGGTTCATTCAATCCCGTGAAATATGACGTAGCTGGAGGAAACTTTATTTTGTATGGGTCAGTCTAGCAACTTTTGACTTCGAACCATCACGATTTGGCCTGTACAACCAGTTTAAATCCACAAACATCATTGCCCCAGGCAATATTCAAACCTGTGACCTTTGGGTCGCTTTAGACCGCGCATCTACTTAGTCGGCTGGTGGCATAGGTTGAGTTGAGTATGGGCATTCTACATTTATGTTATTCATTTCAGAACAAAAAGCTATTTTGCTTTCGTGGAAAATATTGAAAAGATATAAGAAACATGAACAGTGAAATTATAATTATGATTCTTACCTGCTCGTAATTCAGTCTTTTTCCTCTCTCGATCCTTTGTAGACCTATCTTTTGACTTTGCCTTGATCTCTTGCTGTTCTTGTAAAATGTCGATGCGTCTTCGGTACATCGCTGGATCATGAATTATGGAAGGAAAGTTATAAGGAATTATACTACATTTATTGATGCAAATATATTATACATTAACACATATAGATTAACGTTATATTGGATTAAGTTAATATTATGACAAGTTAATTAACGTGAAAATCTAAGTCTAGAAAGAGAAAATGAAGCTGAACAATTTAAGAGGATGGCGTGGTATCTCATATTTGGCGAATTTTAATTTTATTTAAGGCCTGTAGGCAACTTTGGCTCAGGCCATATGGATGGTTATAGGAGAATTGGTGGAATAAAGAAATTAGGAGAGAGAACCATGAGGAAGCCTACGCACACGGTGTTTGTTCACCACTAAGCCAACATGGCACGAATTGGGTTCGAAAAGAGGACCCCAAGCACCGCAGGTGAGCACTTTACTACCTAGCCACCACGGAACTTGATACTTTTGATATTCGAACACTAACACTAGAGGCACTTTGCATTATTAAGCCTCACACCACGTCTCGTTGGCATGTCATAAACTACCAAGTACCCTTCTATCTATCAAGTGGAAAAATGCCTGTTTTGTTTTTATGTCGTTACTATTTCTTCCGTAATTAAGATAATAGCATAATTTGGCTCTCATTTGAAAGGCAAAAATTGTCATTGCAATAGAATTTAATATTTGGAATATATTAAATTGGGGTTCATGTGGGTTCAATTTCATTTCATTATAACAGTTAACACTACAATCCAGAGAACACCTACTTCTGCTAAGGATATTAATGAATGATATCGTAATATGAAGTTCCTCATCAGTGAACAATCACTTTTTGATAAACTTACGTTACGAGATTAGACTGAATATTCGATTGACTCATATGATAGGGGAAAGGATGAGCAAATCAGTTGGCAGGTCCTACGTTAGGCATCATACTGATTGAGGAACAACTCTGAAAATACATTAGTCAGGATTGCCGACCGCTAGTATCGAACCTAGATGCGAGGGCAACACTAGAAATAGTGCTACGGCCGCTAGGTATGATCGAATTCGAGTTGTAACTATATGTAGAGAGCATCCTGCAATTTTCATTTCCCTCGTTGAATTATTTATGACTTTCATGCAACTTTGACTCAGGGCAGGATAGGGAGGAGAGGACTGTATCTAGTTTCGAGGTATCAACGAGTTATTTCCATGGTTTAACTAACGAAAACACGCGAGGAAACCTCTGGCAGGATAGACGTTTTTGTGATTGTTCCTAGCACATTCATACTGCTAACCAATGCTCTCTAAGCCATGACCGCTGGATGGTAGGTCTTACAAAGAAAGAAACAACATAACAACATGCGTTATAGGGTACACCACCCAGAAATATGTTGGAATGAATAACGTGAAATTTTCCCAAGTGCTGTTTTAAAGTTTGTAGTAAATCAATACTTACTAATTCGTGGGTCTTCCCACACTGTTTGCCTACTTCCTTTATTAGAAAAGAAAATTCTTCCGTCAATTGTCATGGCCTCTTCCCAGTTGCTTGGAAGTGGTCCCAGCAGATCAGCATCCATTGGAACTGTCTCAGCATTGGGATCTGTAACCATGGAAACGTTAAACACAATAATTTAATACAATATAGCCTTATATGCTTTAGTTTTGTGCTTATTTTTCTCCACTAATATATTATAGGCAACTGTCCGACGTGTTCGTGAAAAAATACAAAATTAGATAAAATGCAGATTTGGTGGAATACAAAGTTCACGCTTACATATTAAAATATTAACAGCGTCGTTTACTTCTCAGCTATTTTATGAGTCTATTCCGACCTCATAGGGAACCTCCTCGTTCCTTTTACAATTTGCTGATGAAGAAGAAACTTGTAATTATAGTATTTTCTTGATACAAACCGATGATACAAACCGATGATTTTTTAATGTTCGTGAATGACTGTAAACATAATTCAGTGTAGAAAAATGATACTAATTACAATTTATTGAATATTTTGTGAATAAAATCATGAAGTTCAGGGTGGGTAACTAAGGGAACTGAAACCAATGGATATTTATTGATTCCAGTTGCCTTTTTTGAACTACTCTGTATATTTTTGGGTTTGTGCGAATGATATGACCGCTTGAACGTCTGGTGGGAAACGCACCTCAGCAAACACAACACAGGAATCAACTGCGGCTACTCATCTAACGCACAAACTCTTTGTAAGTCGAGCAAATAGGATGGGATACACAGACAGTCAGGAGGCATTGTGTTTTTGAACATGGCTGTATGAAAGTACACAATAGAAAACACATAATCGCGAGTGATTTTTCTTTATGAATTAAAAGTGGGGAATTCTACTCAGAAACCCGCAAAAACCATTGACAGTGTATTTGAGACAAGAATAGTGAATGAACGCACTATTCGCCTTTGGTTTGACAAATTTCGTTTCCGTGACACAACATTGCAAAATGAAGCCCCTTGGGAACCAACCAACACCATCTTCGGTTAAGCTTCTCAGGAACACCATGGAAGCAGATCATCTGAAAAGTGCCCCTGTCATTGCAGACGAGTTGGACATATATCATACCACTATCAGTTGGCGGCTGCGCGTGATCGGTAACATGAAAAAGTAGGACACATGGGTGTCACATGAGTTGACACCGGTCAACAAGAATCGCCGTCTGGAGGTGTGGAGTTCTCTGAGTGTAAGGAATAAGCGGGAAGGTTTCCTGCATCGGATTGTTACTTCAGATGAAATACTAATCTGCTATGAGAATAGTGCACGGACAATAGTTGGATCGTGATCAACGTCCAGGATGGTATCCCTAGCCAACTCTCCACAGACTAAAGATATTATTGCTGGTTTGTGGTGGGAGTGATCCATCATGTCTTTCTGAGGCGAGGTGAAACCATCATTGCAAATCGTTACAGTGCTGAACTCCATCAAATGCACTGTAAACATGTCCGCAAGCATCCAATAATAGTCAATAGGCACGGTGTCCTCATGTTGCATGACTATTCCCGGTCACACGCCGTACAAAGATCGGTGCAGCCTTTCCATGAGTTGCAGTGTGAAACTCTTGCTGACTCACGTGATATCTCTCCCACTGACTACCACCACTTCAGGCTTCTCGATCATTTCTTGGCAGCGAAGACCTTGACCGATGATTCAGTGGTTTAACATGCAGTTGGGGACTTCTTCGCATCCCAGACTTCAGAGGTCTTTGGTACGGAATATAATCGTTGGCTGAGCGATAGCAAGAGTGTGCGGCTGCAGCCGGTGACTAGTTTGTTTCACCAGGTAATGTAGTTTTCATTTTCATTGTATTTGAAGATCACACACTTGGGGCACACAATTCATTCGCACGAGCCCAATATTTTGGCGTGCTCATGAATAAAACCAGAAAAAACATACAGTAAATTAAGGAAAAAGTTATTGTGTTACATTCACTATTCTATTAAGAGTAATGTTTCTCTACTACCTAAGAAAACTTTGAAAAAGTTCATTATCAGTAGTAGACTACAGATGGGTTCGGTTTGATATGTATAGGTTGGTAAACAGAGGAGGAAATTCAAAATGGCGGACGGCCATACCTGATGTAAGTGTGTTGAGTGCTCGGAATTAAATTCCATAATTTAATTTTTTTATTATTCCGGATATTTTGTATTTCCAAAATTTCAGAATTTCCAAATCTCATCGCGTCGAGAAGGCTGGATTTAGATATTTAAACATTCCAAAACTTCACAAACTTTGGATTTCAATTTTGGAGTTTTGAGGAAGGTACAGGCCAAGATATTAAAATAATCAATGAAATTCTGGAAATGTAGCTATCCCAAAGTTACGCACAAAAGATAAACTTGTCCGTATATTTTTGCGTGTACTTACTTTTATTTGGGTCTTGCCAGGAGCCTTGTAAACTTCTCCAATTGACGAAGAATACATTTCCATCCGGATCGTTTATCCTCTTCCAAATACTCTTCTTCAATTTTGATAGTTTGCTTTTTCTGCTTTTGCTGTTTCCTTTGCCTTTACCAGGCCTAGAACTGTGGGTGTCCGTATCCTCTTTATCAAAGAGAAGTTGAATTTTAAAGATAGCATTAAATAAATAAATATAGCATTAAAATAAAATTACCAGTATAGTCAAAATAATTCAAGAAAATAATATCAAGTGAACTAAAGGTAAATAAACGTTGTAAATAAAACACTTATTCGAAAGTGGGGAATAGTCTGCCAGAGCAATACTGATTTATTGCAGAGTGTAAAAGCACTTTCAGTCACCAGCCAGCACAAATTAGATTCATCGAGCATATTTTTCAACTAAGCTAGTTTCGTCCCTATTGATTAGTAAAACTCTTTTGGTGAGTATATAAGAAGGTTTAAGTTTAATCCTGAATACAGATGCTAAGAAGAAAATCGCCCACTTTCAGGAACAACCAGTGATTTGTATTTGGACGCTAAAGGAATATCTTAATCAAAATTTCCTATAGAAGCTATAAAAGAAATGAGTATATGTCATGAATGAAATTGCCACACTTATGTATTTATTTTAGGATAAATTAAAATAAACATAGAACAAAGCAATACGTTTTAATTAAAAACAAACAAAGTGTAAGAGTTTTACCAACTAACTACTTACGTGGCTTCATCAAACACAAAATTACATGACCAACACAAACACTAATTCTAACGAGACAGCTATCTTGTTCCTGGCTCAGAACCAGACAATCCCGTAAATGTTTACACGAGATGAATTAATAATTAACAACATCCAGTGATTCCTTCCCCCTTCCCTGCACCTACTACAACCAAACATACTTCCTCAAAATAAGCCTTAACCAGTTGATTTTTTTATTTTTATAAGTGAGATAAATAAAAAGAATAAAAAGTAGGTAAATACAAATTAAGAGGAATACTAGACCAGAAATGACAAATAGAATATTCTACGTCTTACACCAAATCTACAAACTATATTTTAAGGCTCTACAATAACTATATTATAGGGTATATTTTAAGGCTCTCTAACCAGAGAACAATGAGAACATTCTTGTTTGAAGCAATGCATTTAGGTACGTAGTGGGAAGCTATCCCCAGCCTTCGGGATAAGACACCACTCCACCTGTTTCCCACTAGATGCATTCATGACTTTTATATGGTACAGTCTAAGCAAGTACTTGACAGTCAAAACTACCCTATTCAATTGCATTTTCTACTTTGTCGTGGTGTTTAGCCCGATTCTTAACTGTTGACTACTAGAGATAATTATTTATAGTTAGACGAAACAGATATTTTCATTTAACATGATTTGCCTCGTCTCAATGTGACAGATTACACGACATTCACTGGGAGCAAACTGACTAGTTCTTTCGCACCACGCAAGTTTTCCATTTAGAGTCGTAGTTATTGAATTCCACTACTGCAGACGTTTTCTGCCAATTGGCATCTTCTCCCAAATGACTCTAAAGAATATTTAGTTTCGTTTCTTTTTTCTTTTTTTTTTGCAAATTGTAAATTATTGTCAAAACCGAAACATAAAACTTTTTGATAGGACAAATTACTTCTGAAGAACTAAGACTACCTAGGAATAATCAAGGATAGCAAAGATCATATTACTATCCTTCGAGAGTACTGATCTACGAAAATGAATGGAAACGCAGCGGTCTTTATAGAAGATAATATCCCTTCATCAACCTTTTGGTACCGAGGAAAGCGTGTGGAAATCTAAGTAAGAATAATAGATTGTTAGAACTCTCCTTTCCTGTCATTGTCAAGGTTAGCCACTATGACCACGGAAGTAGGATAAGTCCACGTTTTGTGGAAATCTTAATTTAGATTTATTTCTTTAGTCTTGCAATAAAAATGAAATAGATATGAGTGTAATATATATATAACTTTTTAATACAAATTACTTCCTTGCATACATAACACAGCTAATTTTGTTATCATGTTTGATATAAAAATTCATAGAGCTCTCGAAGCAACCAAACAACAGTACTTCGATTTCTTCTTAGGTAAGTGTATAAGTTCACTATGCGTTTTACATATCACTCACGTTAAAACGTTCGTGTAAAACGTTACATTATCTCATGAGGATCATATGCGGTGTTAAGAATACTAATAATTCTTTGGTCGTATTTTATGGAGTGAGACGAGACCAGAAGTACGGGCCATCCCTTCTTGATAGATTTACTAGACGTGAATAATCAGACCAGAAAAAAACAACAACTACATGATTGTGGAAATGTTATTTTTACGAATACTGGAACTAAATATTATTAAACGTTTGTAAGAAATAAAAAGAAAATTCACGAATACCTCCAGATTCATTCTCCACAACTGCTGTAGGTTCTTCTGCAAGTGCGTGGGCTATAAAAATAACAAGTCTAAGTATAATGTATGTTAATCGATGGTATCAAACAATACAAACAAGATTTAAATTGAAATACATTCATACAAATAAGACTTTTTTATAATATTTGAATTATTGGGTAAATTGTTTGAAAACAACAGTTCACATCACACTCTTCAGCACACACTACCTGCGTTGTATCTCAGATCACAAAGACAGATTTCAACACTCAATAGTTTAAATAATCGCGCGCCATAAAGGGTACGAAGTACAAACACGCTGTCTGCCGTATCTCACTGGAAGTTAACGTTCAGTTTTCTGCTTTTTACATTTCTGCTAGATTGTAGGAATTCAACATTAACCTTTTGCATTCAAGTGTTTACTTCACCAGACAATATACAACACAAATTAATTTAAATTTACAATAGTTACAGTTAACACTCGGATTGCTCCCAAGGTAAAATGGAAATTTTACAATTGGTCTTACGTATTCTCTTTGTGCACCGCACACAATAAGTACATGTACTAGTCCATACGTACCAGGATGTACTGCAATAAATCTGCCTAGTTTCCATTGCTGTGATGGGAGATTACCATCTCTTAACAAAAGCATAGACCCAACCTCCAAGTTTGGTTCTTTATAGCAACCTGGACAAATATTTCAATTTACACCGTTACGAAATGGTTCTCACTAAGTTATGGACAAGTTTCCATCGAGAGTTTAGACTTACTCTCCCTACAGCACAATCTTCATTTAGCACAGCTGACAGAGTTTGACCAAGTGTTAAGGCGTTCAGATCACTGGGACCACTCAAAAGTCCTTGAATTCAAACATGTCTGAAATAGACGGAGAAGTCGAAAAAAATTTGGATAAGGGCGTATCGAGCTTTTCGTCATTGCTCAGGGGTGCGGAAAAGGTCTTCACAGGGGACGTTGATTGTTAAGGGAGACGTTAGTAGATAACAGCAATTAAATGCCACAGAGCGATGATATGAACACCAGAACACCTGTACAACTTTTGACAGGTTCACGCGTATAGAAAATACATTTATATAATTTTCCACAAATTTGTAGATACTCCCTTATCCAAAATAGCCCTTCAATCGAAAGAGACCCAACATATTAGGGGGGGATATCTTAAAGTCAACATTAAATGAACTATAATGTAACGCTTCTAGTCAGATGAACATTCCCGGCCACGTTGGAACAAAATTCAAAAGTTCAGCATCTTTATCGATATACCTTAGATCACATGAAAAGTGTAAGTTGACAATCAGTATATATTAATAGGAATATTTACCTGTGATTGTGCTTCTGCGTAGAGTAGGTGGCACATTCTGTTCGATCTTATTTACATTATTCCCTATTGCTGTTGCTTCACTTGGAGATGTTTTCGATTGAAGAGAATATAGTTTATTTATTCCTCCAAAGATTGAAGAAAGTAATGCACTAACTTCTGGTACCGCCGAGAGTGCATTAGTTGCTTGACCACCTGCTGTCAATCCGGAGACTTGTGCTGCAAGCTGTGCCGTTCCTTGTCCTTGAGGACTTACACCGAGAAATGAAGATTGTTGATTAGGCGCAGGAGGTTGAATGACTGAAGAAATTCCAGCAAACCCTGAGGGTGTCATTGCTGGTAAACTACCTGGATACTGTGCTGGAAGTCTAGAATATGGCAGCAATGATGATGCACTGGCATCCAAAGGAGCTTTAGGGGGTGGCAGCACCGACGGGATTCCAGCAGCTTGCGGAGCGTATACTCGTGATGGTTGAGACTGAGCTGCAATCGGGTGAATTCGGTTTGAATTGACAGATCCTGGTCCTTGCCCATGTTGCTGCATTGAATTTCCCTCACTTTGAGGTTGAATATGTTGTGATTTTGTTCCCCCTACAGCAAATTGTGGTTGCACTGTGACTGCAGGCTTCTGTGATTGATAACTTGAAGTTTCAATTTGTGGATGGATCCCGTTTCCTGGAATTTGTGGCTGAACTGTCGGTTGAATTACTCTTGAAGGTTTATGTGGTTGATAACCTGTACTTGAAGATTGTGGATGAATTCCGTTTCCCGAAATTTGTGGTTGCATAGGCTGTTGATGTTGAATCCCCGTACTTTCAGTTTGTGGAACAATTCCCACTTCACGTGTTTGTGGTTTACCTGTTAGTCCTGTTGTCTGTTGAGGATGACTGAACCGTGTTGACCCTAAGCCAGGAGGTAAATTTTGACTGTTATTTTGAGATTTAACAGCTTCATTTGCACTTGTATCTTCTCCTCGCTTAGGACTATTTCCCTCTGCTGACCTCAATATCCGAGCTCTATATCCTAACAAGTTACCATCAGCATCTATTACTGTGAAAAGAAATTTACAAATTAATTATTAAACTTGCTACACGCATTTTACGTTATACGACACAAAATAATTATTATATATTTGGTTCAGTTGTACTCTTAACACTTTGTTTCATCTTAATTATAAGAAATTACAACTGTAAAAATACAATAAGCAACCACATGGGTATGGTTTATTATTTACTGATTGTGGATACTCGCAAGCATACAACTTAATATAATGCAGACAATAATATCTGCCAGTATGAGTAATGTTATTTACGATTGATTTACTCAATATCTGCATCTAATCAACTGGCAAAGAATCCAAAATTAGGACACTATTAAAGTAAGATATTTATAGAATTACACAGCCAGTAACTTCTTATTTAAAAAAAAACAAGAAACAGGTATTAACACGAGATTTTCTAAAGTTATTGGATAAGTTTTGGTTGTCTAATTGCTCGGTCTTCGTATTCAACCTACATTGACGCTTTAGTTTTCACCATTTTACCATAGTACGAAATTCTCGGTTGTAGATTCCAATAATGACGCAGCTTCATGATGACAAGTGGGAAGCTACTAGATTGGAAATGAGGATAGTTTTGTTTGCAACGTGACATTCAGTTTTGAAAGAAAATCGCTTGGTAGAATACGAATAACTTAGATCTGTATCGTCAGATAAGTTAGTTGTTTCATATTAAAGGACTTATATATCTTCTTGTATGTTGCTATGGAAACCTGTATGTGTTCCCTGACCGGAAAATGCTGTAGTTTTGTGAAAATACATATACGGTAAAGGAGTATTAGAATATTTCTTAATAAACATTTATTTAAATTTGAATTTATTTACGGTCTTTTGTCGGCCTTGGTTGACTTGGGACTAGGAACAGAAAGAAATCATCGAGTGTGCAGTAAAAAGATCACCGTACCTGATTTACCTAACCTCCACGTATCCTTTGTCACTAATTTTATTAAATTTCCGAAA
>JAGDQP010016667.1:0-40106 GCA_022664845.1 Lepisma saccharinum
AGCGGTACCACTCACCCACACGGAACATCATAAAACTATTACAAAGTTAAACTTACATATTGTGAATGTCTAAGTAAAATGAAGTTCAAATTCCGTATAGCTTGCTATAACGAAGAAGGGAAATCTGTGAACGCTGTGGTATCTATATAAATTTTTCTTTTTATATAAAAGGAATAAATGGGAATTACCAAGTTACAGTGGTTTATAGAGCCAAACAGAATTGTCTTCAGAAGTAACCATGATGCGAACCACACAAATACATTACCACTTGCAACCCTGCAATTCGCTCACTACTCTTCCAGCAGAAAACAGGAGCAACGTTGTCAGATTTTTTTAGGGTGCATTGCTGTCCAAAATCTTACATGTGCTTGCTATTGTGAAACACAAGAGTAGTTAAGACAGCCATGAAATAAGGTGAAGGTGACAATGGAACACCGGACCCGAACGCATTTCAAAGTCAGACTTGTCGTTGATCAAGACGTTTGGCAACAGGTAGTGCGCTATTGCCAAACTCTTTGTGGGAAGCAATGACACTTTGACAAGGCTAACGAGAGAAGTGATTTTTCGAATACATTGATTTGCATAGTGTTGTGTTTGTGTTTACTGTTTTGTTGATCGTTTCGTTGCTGTTCGGTGGTGAACACATTGTTGTTGTTGTTGCTGCTGCTGGTATTGTTGATGTTAACTGTTATCCGTCTGTGAATTACTTAAGTTGCGTTATGAAGGTTGATTCGATATCAATGGCTAGCTCCAGTGTTACAAAATCCCACCGGTGTTACAGACAGGACAGGAAGAAGGGGAAGCCTCACCACAGGTGAGAAAAATAAGTTATTAAATGTGTATGCATATTTCGAAAGCTAGGAATTTCAGGGAGGAGGACTGTCAGGACAACTCTTAAAAAGACATCATCAGAAGTTACTAAGGTAGCTCCCTTGACTATCATGAAAGTAAAAAGTGAGTTCCATCGTTCCGAAGGCAAAGTTTCGACTCCACTGAAAAAAAAAAAAAAAAAAAAAAACGAATGACAGGAAGGTAACGAGACATAACACGAATGTTTTCCCTTTCGTTGAAAATGGGCATTGTATTGTTTTCAATGTTTTGAATTTATTCATAGCCTTCAGGCATCTAACTAACGCTCAGGCCGATTTCCAGTGTTTTTTTTAAGTCATTTTTTTCAATATAAAATTATTGAATGGAATATCAGCTGAATTGGATCGTTTATGAATAACATTTAGCGTTTTATGTATTTTTTTGCCTTTAGAAAAAAAAAGGTATTCGGAAGTGTTCCTCTAGTCACATTGCCTCCTCTGAAAGTTGCATTTAGTATTAGTGGCAACATCGCACTGGCCAACTCTGGCTGTAGCTTTCCTTCCGGTTTGTTCTCAAGCTAAGGTGGCGCCCATGAAGACAATTACTGTGTTTTTAATTTCCATTTCTTTCAGCAATTAAAAAATATAATGGTATTTCAACACTTTTATATCACTGTCCACAGAGAAAAATCTGACTATTGTATCACCAATTTCTCTTCAACCCCTGGCCAATGGCACCTAATATTTTACACACAAATTCAGTTTCTTATGCTGATTTTAAATATGTATATCTCTTCTAGATCTGAGTGTCCATTTGAAATAGTGGTACTTTTAAGTTAGAATGGGCTGTCAATGGCATAGTTCCCGCAGAACCTTCCAACGCTCTACGAACTTAGCTACGTTGGTTTCGTGTTGAAAGGCTTTGGATTTCTTAGCACGTGTTTAATATTACTTCCTTGTTTTTTCATCATTACTTACTGGTTTCATTGTCATTTAGAGAAAATATATAAAAAGATCCTGTATTATCAGTGTTTTCGAGAATCTTTTAATATTGATAACCAGGGCTCTTACGCAGTTAACGGCTACAGATGTCAATATTTTTCATTGGGCAGTGTTTATTCTGCTATATTTTTCCATTCAAACGCACATGGAGTTAAATTGAACGTTCCCTAATAAACAAATGTAAGTATAATGACATAAGATTTAGAATTTAATCTAAATATTATGTGTATGATGTACACAAAACAATAGGGATTTCCTGGTTTTCTTCCAAATGCAATATGGCGGATGGCCGCACTGGAAGATTGACGGGCGTCCATTTTTAGCTTCAAAATTTGGCAGCTTGGGCGTCTCCTTCTATTTTAATTCCTCCATGTTTCACCCCTATTCCGTAGAGCATTAGCCACCTACTGAAGCAGGAATAGGAATTGATAACACTAGAACTACATGATTTAGCCGAGTTAAATTGTATTGAATTTATGGCCTTCAGGCAATGCTGTAGTCCTAGAATTTTCACAGTGTATACCCTGTGAATGTCTTAGTTTATGAACCTGTAAGAGAAAAGTACACTAAGAAAAAATGGCTCTGTTGATTAAACGCTTTTCTGTGCCCAAGGGCGACTACCACTTGTTTGTTGGTGTTAAATTAATACAACAAACGGTGTTTGTTCCAGCATGTGTTGTTAATACTAATTCAACAGTCACAGGGTGTCATACTAGCACAATTACAGTGCTGAATCACCGAAAACATCACGTTTGTTGTAATACAAATAGTGGTGGTCGCTCTGGGACACCGAAAAGTGTAGAATTAACGCAATCATTTGTTTGCAGTTTACGTTTACGTTTATTTTAGGATTTAGAAGCAATGCTGTGAGGCCTTATGGTGAGTCTACATTAGGCTAAATTTCTGTGCGTGCACATGTTGGTGAAGACTGCCTCATTACAGCAAAATCAGCTGTTGTTTCTTTGCTACTCCGAACTTTGAAAACAGAAAACGAGACAAAGAGAATATATACGCGTCATTACTTACTGAAAAAAATTGTATATTTGTTGGTACAACTAAGGACATAAAGATTGTCGCATGTCTATAGCTGAGATTTCTTCTCTCAAAACTAAATATATTGAAGCGTCGTATAAATTCACTGACTTGCAATGATAAACAAAATTGCGTAACGTATTTGTGTAAAAAATATTGTCCTGATATATAGCCAAACAAGGGTAATATACATTATACAATAAAATTAAATTTTGCGTCGAAAAAATTATGTTAAAAAATCCCAGCAAGTTGTAAAGTTCCCTCATTTTCCCCCGCAAGGAGATTATTTTGTAACCCAATTGGAATTTTTAATTCTAGGCTTTGCTAACAAATTAAATACTTGATTAATTTATTGAAGACATATTTATTTACGACGTAGATGAGGATCAATTGTATTAAAAATAAGTTACCATATTTGTTTCTTTAAATAATGTAACGAAATTTCGGTTCCGTAAACCCAAACTGTTATAAATAAATGTCAAATGAGAGACTTTTTCAAGAAGTTTGAAAACATCTAATTTACTAATGACAATCACTGGCCTCTATTAGTAACTGAATGAACTACATGATTTGTCCAGTTATTTCTACCGGTATTTCAAATTTAAGTGTGCAATCAGGTCGGATATTAATAAATTGGTTTAATTATAAATAACTTATAATAAAAAACCAGTATATATTTTATCTTATCAGATTTGCGAAAACCGTTTTTCAGGGTAAAAGAGAGAGTCTTGATACATTTGTTGGATGGGTTGAGATGGGATGGGATGGGTTGGATGTTTAAATAAAACTGTTATTTCATATACATTTCTAGAATGCAAGGTGATGGCAATCTAGCTTATTACTTTAGGGCAACGGTTCACAAACATTTGACATGTTGAAAAATATGTCCGTGTAGATGCATTTTCGAACGACTTAAGCCAGGGATTATTTACGGGTGGGAGTGGTTTCGGACTCCCTCCCCCGAAATTCGGATATTTTTAGTAATATTAGTATAATTTTTGGCAAAATTATATGCATTTTACGTAAATTTCACACACACACACAGACCTCGGGTCCTCCTTGTGAAGGCGTTGGTTCTGCGTGAAACCATCTTCTAGATATGTGCCTGCCTTAAGGAAGCGATTTTCAATGGTAGGTTCCCGAAAATATTTTACCAGTTCCAGGCAAAGAGTTGTTATTTATCTATTTTGCTGAATCTGGAAACATACTTTTCATTTTCTTTCAGCAACAAATACGTAGTTTAAAAAGATATAATGCCAACGCTCGAACTCCAAATAAACTGTAAACCTACTATCAGTTCCCAACTATTGCAGAGCTCCGTAGATCAGTGGCGGCGTAAGTTAATCTGGGGCCGGAAGCAAATCAACTTGACTGATGCCCGTTCACAATAACAATCGTGAGCTCACACTGCCACTGTTGGCCGAATATCTAATTTTTCGTTATTTGGAGCCCCGCGGGAAAGCTTAGTTGCCAAGGCAGATATTTTCTCGCTCACTCGCCGTAACATTTACATAAAAATGGCTTCTTAGAATCTGAAGAGTCATGTTTATTAGCTATTACTGTCAAGCGAACAAATAAAGAGTTTTGAGACGGCATAGCTGTTAAGTCACCGACCACCATTGATGTGCTTCATTGATTAATCTTAACAAGCGATTCACTTGGGTCGGTGATGGCAGGGGCACCACTAGCCCCTCTCACGCCACCACTGCCAGAGATATCTAGTTACCTCCGTAACTCGAAAATTTTCCGTAATGACAACAAATGTGATGTGCCTACAAAGTTATAGCCACGATAAACGTATGGCGGCAAGCAAGCAGCGTTGCTAGTGTGTATTGATTTCCAAAAATCCCGCATTTGCGAATTGCTCAATTATTGCCATTAAATCAGTGGCGTATCCTGACTTTTGAGGTTGGGCATGCAATGTTATTACTATTACTACTACTACTATTATTGTTGTTATTATTATTATAAAGAATTATGTATGGGAATTAGAGACGATTTCCATCTAACTGCTCTTTACAAACTTGCAATTCCCTCTTTCTTACTGTCATAGACGGGATGGCGCGGCAAGTATACACAAAACATAGAGATCAAGAAAGAATTTGAAACAAAAATGATCATCTGTTGCTGCTCACGGAAATTATAGCTGCCACTAAGGACTTCATAACTTTATCCTTTTCGAGATGAAAAGCGAAAATACAAAGTGTCCTCAGTAAAGTCAAGAAAATATGAGTATATACCGTAACACATTTAGAAGTTTATCTTGTGATTTTTCTGGAAATACAAAAATCCACACATATTACACTCCACGCAAATTACACACAACTGTCAAAATTACAAACATCTTGTGGAATTCCACATATATTGACAGCGCTGTAACACACACTCTCTCATCTAGATGGCAACTATCCTGAATGCAGCTTTTAGCATTGCATGCATTTTGGATTTCTCCCGCGTCTTTCACCCAATAAAACACACGCTTACAGGCAAGTGGACGACAAAGATCTTGAGTAGATGCCCACATAGGCGAGAATACTGAAGCACCACGCGTGAACAGTTTATCAAACTACTTACTGCCAGCTTGAGCTTTCGTATTACGAGTTCTGGTCTAGGATATCAGGTGAAGTTTCGTTATTTCTCAAAATCTTTTCTGTTTTCTCCTTGAAAAATAATAAAATAAATTAACTAGAACCCGAAGGCATGCAATGCATGGAGAATACGCCGCTGCAGTAAATATCGTTATGATCCTTTTATTGGGTCATATAATATAGTAGGTAGAGCAGGATCGTGTTGTACTCAATGCGAATAAATGATACTAGGTTCGTGTTTAGCCGACACCTTTTATTACAAAGTTTCCAATATAGATATAAAGTTTCCACAATAAGTAATATAATACAAGTTCCACTATAAGTAATATACAATATGAGTATCCACAAGGCCGAATTGTAAGTATAACTAGTTGTCTCGGACTTGAGCTCTTTTGTCGCTATTTTACTAACTAAGTCACTTCTCCTAATGTGTTTTATCCTTGATAGACCCCGTACCAGGTCTCAGGTATTATGGTAGTTTACTGCTAGGTGTAGACCCCGTACCGGGTCTCAGGATTTAGAAGGGAGAAGTGACCACTTGATTGTGATGCCGATTCTGTTTATCGGTCCTTTTTATAAGGCCTTCTTCTTCTTCCTCTGGAGGTGTGACCTAATGTTTCTTTATTCCACCGCCAGAGGTTTGTTGTTGTCTTCTGTTAGTGTTGACATAAACACTTTCTTGTGTTTATGTCACACTCACTTATTGACCTACTTGCTGTTCCATTACGATATTTTTTCGACATATCAATTTTTGTAACATTACTAGTGTGTAGGAAATTATTTATTATTATTATTACTTGCATGTTGTGTAAACATAAATACATGATTTTCCATTGGCAAACTAAATGAATTAGTGCCAACAAAGGAACGTAGAAGTACTCTTCAAATTCATCAAGAACGGAAGCATATATAATCAAGAGCAAGTTGCGACTATACAGAGTATTGTGCGCTTTGCGATCCCTGGAATGTGAATCGTGCGCTTCACTATCAATCTAGCTATTATCGAGTCAGCGATATCTTAACCAGTTAAGTTCATTAACGATATTTCATCTTAACTGTGTATTCAGCAAAATCGCTCTGTCTCTTGGTAGTCTGAGGTCTCGGAAAGCTAACCTAAGGTAGTTTCCATTCTGAGAACCAGCTTTCGAAAATCCCCCTACAAGAAGCAATAGTATCTCATGTAGAAGGAGCAATTAACGCAGAAAACACTAAATCAGGAGAACAATCACGGACAGAAGGAAAAACGGGAAAATATTACCTTATTTTAAATAACCCGCTTTCTCTCTCTGCCGCTTGCTCGGCATGAATTCGTATCAGTGTGTGCATTTATATTACTTTCTGTGCGAAGTTGGTTTACCACGTCAATGTGTATGTGAAAAAGATTTCTAATATTTTCCAAATTGAATTAGGAGTCGCCGTAGCTCAGCGCGTCTAACTGCGAATCGGGCGGCCCGCGTTCAAATCTCGGCCAGGACGCTAGAGACTTTTCTCGCACGCATCCACCTATGAAAGTGAACGCCAAAGTGTTCTTGTTATTTCTGAGCACCTTGGGTGGTAATGTTCCTTGTTAGTGAATAGTAATGCTCGCTGCCTTATAACCAAGGGGCCCGGATTCGATTCCGGGTAGGGGCATAAATTGTTCGGAGCCACGTTGCGTCATCTTTCCTTTCGCCGTCTTTCGTACTTCATCCTTTTCTATGGAAGTCAATGGCAAACCACCATTGGTTCACAATACCAATTGTCACTGTCACTTGTTAATGGGACTTAGTCTAGTGAGTGATTAGACAACAAATCAAATCAATTAGACTAAGCACCCCGCCTTACTTCATGCCGTGGATCGAGAATATTCGGAGCCCTTCACATGCCCCATGTGCCTTTAACCACGCGTACGCATCGAACAGAGGATACCTTTGCCTTTAGCCAAAGTGCCTCTTAAATTCTAGTTGCTAGCTCCTAAAATGAAACTAGTAACCTAACCTAATTTGACCTAACCAGAAATATTCAACAAGTTTCTTCCATATATTTAAAATAACAAAATATCAATCTAGTTATTAGTGATACTAGGTTCAACATTGGCATTTTCCTATGCATCAGTATTCCGGGTCGCAAAAGGCACGCTCGCCTGTATTTCCGCCGAAAATGCACGGTCGCAAAACGCACGCCACCTTTCCTAGTCGGGTGGCCCTGATTCGATGCTCGACAACTGAACATACATTTCCATATTTTTAAAAAACTTTACATGTTCTTTCTATCTGCTTAAAAATCTCCCTTGTTATTCTTTTAAATATTTAGACATTTTACTAATTCATTGATGTAGATTGGAAATGTCAGTATTATTTTCATTATACCTAATTTCAAAATTTTATGCACTTAACAAAAATATGTTTAATATTTTTATTATCAAAGTCGCATTGATTTCCCTTCAACATCTGTTAGCGTTGTGGTGCCATCTCTTAGTGTTCTGCCGAACTACGTGATTGCTTTCTAAGGCTGAGACGGTTACATAAGAAAGTATATACAAAATAGCATAATGCAGGCAACAGTAGCTCCATCTCTTAATTATGGCGTCAATTAGATGTTTGTGACAGAAATAATACAATAAGTCAATTTATCATGTTGGTTTAAAATGATAAGTTTTTCTAGTTAGACATTTTAAAATATTTCTTCTCTTTTCAAAATCTTGTTTCATTAGAAACAAAAGAAAACTTGTTGGATGTTGTGTTGTATGGCTTTTAAAATCAAACTTTATAGCGACTTTCAGCTTTTTTAGCTTAATGAAAAGTGTACTTTCGATACCTGAGGTTTGAAGTTGACGTACGCAACTGATTAATTGATTTTTCAAAAATCCAATCTATCCACGAATAGTCATGCCAAATTCCAGCCTTCTAGTCCAACGAGAAGTACTCGAAAGCCGCTGAAAGGGCAGATATACAGAGGCGTGTGGGGTTTTATATGAGTGTAAATTTTATTTATACGTTTCAAAATTCCCATGCATTTTATTTATACACGAACAATTTACCTCTACCCAAGAGATATTTAACGTGCCGTGAACTGAAAGAAAAAGCATTAAAATCCTGCAAAATACTGAATAATAATTTCATACAAAAAAATTCTAGATGTAAAAACCAAAATGCCAAAAATAAAGACTAAGCAAACAAAGCAGTTATATAATATTTATTATTTATTAACGTTCTAGAAGTTTAACACCCTCAACTTTGTTGTGGAAACAAAAGATATTGAGAAGCACTCGCTCTTAAGAACTTGCTTGATCTGATGGATAGAACGTTGGATTGCTAGTAGTGAGACATGGGTTTGATTCTCAGTTGATATTTCTTACTTCTTTTTTAACATTTAACCAAATTCACATAAATAGCTTCGAAACCTAAGGATAATTTTTCTTTTGTATTTTTTAGCTTTTTCAGAACTCATGAACATAGGTAAGATAAGTCAGATTAGATTCTTGTTTCATTATACGCATTATCAAAACTTTAGGCACTTCACGGAAATAGCTGAGAAAAGTCACGTTAGAGTGGATTCCTTTTTTTTTTAATTATTATTATTTTCTACGTGATACAAAATTACCCAATCTCTCTCCGTGCTGACGTAACTTTCGCTTGGAATTACTTCGGCGACCGACTCACTGGCTTTACACATTCACAATCTATCTGGGTTCTCGGCATATTAGCAGTTTGTAGTAGAGGTATTAGCAGTCAGAAGGAGTAGCACTATTAGTATTTATTGAATTAGAAGTAGTAGTAGTAGCAACAGCAGAAAAAAGTTAGAGCTGCGCTTTACTTACAGTCGCAAAGGATCCGGTCCCTTGATAGTATTTTAGCCATACAAGCATTATCTTTTATAAAATAGGATGGCAACACTGACAACTGCAGTGCTTAGTTTCAAAAAATTCACAGTCCTTGTGTCGAATCATGTTTATGCCAAGTTTGTCGCAGCTAGGTGTTGGTGAATGGAAGCAATTTTAAGCATTGATTTTTTAAAAATGGACTGGCAATACTGAATGACAGCATCAATCAAGACGGTTCCAGGGGCTCTGAGCTGGTTTAACTAAGACTTTTCCAAGAACATTTCAAGCATCTCTCTACACCTTTTAATTCCTGAGATTTCATTTCTAGACACGGACGGACACCATGAGCGGGAAAGAAAGTCCATTTTGCTATAGCTTTGCTATTAAGAGACCTAAAAGCAGTGGTAGCCGCAGTAGTAGAAGTAGTAACGCCTACGTCACATTAGAAAATAAAGCTTATATAAGCCTTCACTATTCAACTTTTTAACAATAGTCAACTATGGACGATAATCGTATTTTAATTTCAGCGATGGCCGCTCAACGGATTCTGCTGGAGCTGATTCGACAATGCAATGCAATCTCAAATTCACTGTCACTAATCATGGGTGGATTTATGATGGCGCATGGGTGGCATTGCCCCCTAGTTATTTCAGGATGACTAAATCTTTCATTCTGAACGATAGCTTTTAAAGTAATTCCCCCCCCCCCCCTCTCTTCCGTCCATGTGTCACTTCCACAAGAAAGTAATAAATAAGTAATTGAAATTGTAAAAATCTATATGGATTACTCTGTATTAACGTTGCCATTAATATTTAATACAAGCGATGGTAAACCAAGTGGGAACCCCCAACAGCCCACTGGTACGTAAACGAGCCTGTGACCTAGACTCAAGACCTAACTTAAAGCTTCAAAGCTCATTAATCTTCTCGGAAGAATTGGGGCAATTACAGCCAGCGTTCAATAAAATAAATAATCACTAAATTGTTTCATTCAAGAACATTTCTAACACATATTACTTTACATTCTTAAGCTCTTTAAAAAAGTCAATCGGTTTTCAGATTACGTTTCTTTACTAAAAATAGTAAACGATTCTTGAAATGACTGTTAAGTTAACAGTAAAATATAGAAGTATCATAATTAAATTAGATATCAAACGAAAAAAAAACTATAAAAATGAAGATTATCAATAGTAATCTACAATTTAAAAATCAATAGCGACCACCAGGATTTGAACCCGTGACAAAATGGAATTTCAATATGAGTGCAGTGCGTTAACCCCTCGTCCAGCCTATTAAATACTGAGAAATGTTTATTTTACTAGATTTCAAGGTAAGAGTGTGAATTGAAACCACATTAAGTGTTTATAATTTATTATTATTATATTAGAATCTTGTGTTTGATTTGTAATCCGATATTTATTTGTGAGAATAATTACAATTATTGTTCTGTAATGGGTTTTAATGTCGGATTATGTTCATATTTTTCAACGTCAGGGAACTTCCCTCTACTACGGGAAATAACAGGGAATTTGGGAAATAATCTCAAGATATGCGACAATCTTTATGTCCATAGCTGTACAATGCGCTGCAGAACGTAAACACAAATACATGTAAAATACCCGAAATTATTTATATCCGTCTCAGTCATTTTGCAATGTTTTTGTTATTACTGTTCTACAATGTTACCAGATACTAAGAACTAAAATTATTTTCATTAACTTTGTGGGATAAACCTCGAATTTCTATGTTGATAAACTTCAAAATGCTCTAATGTTGTTAAACATAGGTTTATGAAATGTGTCCTTATACATGTTGACGAAACATGACTTGTATGGATTTAATTCTAAGCACATTTAAGCAAAATATTGAAACAATACTGGAATTTATATTGTGAACTCCATCTTTGATGGAAATATTTACAAAATAACCTACAGACGTTAAAATTCTTGCAAGTATGAAAGATATTTTTTAAAACTCTTTTTCAATCATTTTCCAGAAAAAGATACTGTTTCGAATACCGGAAATATTCCGTGCTATGTGAGTACATATTGAAACGTATGTTGTATCTTACACTATTCGTAGTTATAGAATATGGCAACCCTGTGACCAGTGTTGGCAATAATATTGCAAATTGTTTAAGACAACACATGTAAATCATTTCGGTTCTTATATGTTTCTTCTTTCGTGTGTATGTTTCAACCTATTGTATTATATTCTGCCAACAAATATAGTAATTTCTGCGGTAATTAATTATGCGAATATATCCCTTAGTCTTGTTTTCTGTTTTCAAAGTTCGGAGTAGGAAAGAAACGACCGATAATTTCGTCGTTTTGAGACAGTCCTCACCAACATGTGCACGCAGAGAAATTTAACCTAATGTTGACTCACCCTTATGCACCCGCTCTGTCCGTCTGTCGACAACTTTCGACTCAGGAACTACTAGTGCTAGGATTTTTTTTAGATCAGTTAAGCTAACAAATATACTGTTCAAATTAACTGTACACTTTGTGCGTATTTCTACCAATTTATAGTACTTAACAGATGGCGATAAATACTGATGCGCATCATGTAGTTTTCCCCTTCTCAACATTTTGTTCCAGATCACGTGAACAAAAAGTATTTGACAGTAATAAACTCACCGGAGTCATAGCCAAATTCAATAAATAAATGAAACGCAAGTAGATGGTATACGCATCTTAGCATACGCTAATGTCTCAGGTTAACCAGTAGGTATACGGCGTATACCTGCGTATACCCTCGACTACAGCCCTGCTTTTAGGCATCTGCGTCTCAGGTCGGAACAAGGTAGGGGAAAGGATGCGAGAAGAGTCGGCCAGAGCGTAAGTTGAAGGTTCCATTCCGACCTTTATCTGGTGTTACTGAGAAGAAACTCTGGAAAAATCTCAGTCAGGATAGTCGACCGCTGGTATCGAACCTAGAACCTCCCGAATGCAAAGCCAAAACTTTGCTTGGGCCTATAGTTAAAGATCTTCCCGGCAACAAAACGTTTCTAATTTCGAAACTACTCTTCTTATTTCGATATCTGTTTTCAAAAGCCTTTAAACTCCTGGTAATTGAATTGGATTTGTTTGTTGCCTTTAGACATCTGTGGCTCAGACCGAGATAGGGTGGGAAGAGGATATTCGAAACTATTCGGCCAGGGCCTATTTTCGAGGTACGATCGGTGCATTTACCTGGTGCGGCTGATGAAAAATCGTGGAAAACCCTGTCAGGGTAGATAGCCGCTGGGATCGTTCCCAGGACCTTCCGATTGCTAAGCAACTGAGCTACAGCAGCTCGGTTCCACTTCTGTGGTTTTATTATTTCTAAATATCAGCCTTATCTAATTCTTTCCATAAAGCCATGAATGCATTTTTCCTTTTCTTTCCTTTTTATATCAAAATATTATTGTGAACAGCTGACTGAAGTATCCGCAGTATGTCGTCGCCCGTGACAATGTCTTTGTTCGTCCCTCGCTCCCTAGCCTTGATCCTTAGTCGTGTGAGTGCTCTCACGTTGTCCTGGCATGCGAGCTACGTCTATTTGTCTCAACAGTTTCTGTGAGTGTTTCTTGGATGTGGGTCACTGGGTAGACGCTGGCAACGCACAACCCGTTCTAATACCGGAATCATGACAGCTAAGATAAGGTAATTAATAATTTATTAATTATCAGCTTCTCAACTTTTATTATGAATGCGTCTGAACCTGTGCCACTTGAACTTTTTGGAATTTAGAACTATATTTTACCATCGTAGATGAAAACCTTTCACTTATGTAGGAGTAAACAGTACTATTTACTATTTCTGTGTGAGCGGTGATAACAAAGCGACTAGCACAAAGGTTTCTATCGTGATAAGTAAAAGAGTGTAGTTCTTCTTTTCTGCTCACACACAGATTCAAGGTCCAAGTAGAAATAGGAAAGTGACGAAATCCAGTTTTATTTTTGCTGTGTTTCCAAATATCGCGTTACCGTTGTTATTTTAATCGAGTTGTTTTCGACCTGTGCAGAGAAAATTTGATTCATTTAATGTTGTTTCTTTCACAATTTACATTAGAACATATTAATCGTTACAGAGTTGTTTTTTTTAATAAAATTTTTGTGTTGGAAATGTAACGCGCAGGGATGTCCTGCTATTACAAAACTGTGCTGAAAATCCTTGTGATGATTGGTGTTCTGCCCGGAAGCAATGACACGAAGGTCTCTGGGCAAGATGCACTGATGGTAGTTTGTCATTATCTTCCATCAAAAGCAGATACCGTTGTAAGAACAGGACTTTTGTTTTATTTGTGTCCGCACGGCGAACCCGAGACCCCTTGAATACAAGATAGTGCACGCTACCACTCATCCACAGGGTACACGTTTCATGTAATGTCCATCAACTAACAAAAGTATAGACTTGTGTCTTAGCGCTGCTAAGTAGAATATGTTTCAAAACAGTCACGTATTCATATTTCCGGTGGTGTCCAGGGTGGGTACCGAGGCGCCGTAGCTCAGTGGTAGAGCGTTGCGTAGCATTCGAGAGATCATGTGTTCGATCCCAGCGGCCGACCATCCTGACTCAGGTTTTTCCAGGGTTTTCCTCAGTCACACCAGGCAATGCCGGGATGGCACCTTCCCGAATCCTTTCTCCTCCCCTATTCCGGACTGAGCCTTAGATGCCTAAAGACTATAAATAAAATTAAAATTCCAGGGTGAGTGAGAATACGAAATTGTTCTTAAAATATATACAGTTATTAGTTTACACAAAAAAAATAATTTGGGGAGGCGGCGGACCCATGGACCTTTATGAACACGCCCCTGTTTCAAATTTTGATACTAAACGTCTATAATCTGAGTAGGGATTATGCCCCCCCCCCCAAAAAAAAAATCTCAACTACAAAACTTTTTTGTGTTAAAAATCTCTTTACTTTAACTTTGAGGATAAATTAAAATGCAAAATTTTAGCATAAGTGTTAATTTTAATTTTACGCTTTTAAATGCACATCACCTTTTAGTGTGGAGTAGTATTTTAACAAATCAAGAAACTGTTTCGAAAATAACGAGAATGTTCTTAAAATGTATAAAAAATATTTCATGTTGTTTGAGTATATTTAAACGCTGATAGAATGTAATATAGAAACGCTGATAGGCCTTGGTCGTCTAATTTTCTCAATCATCTCCCCCCCTCTATCCCGGCCTGAGCCTCAGATGCCTAAAGGCCTTATACTAAATTCAAAATACACCGAACGTAGTTATAGCTCTCAATATCTGGCAATCGTGGGAACAATGATAGCAGTTTGGTTACATTGCCAATTGATTAAAAGTGGACACATCACTCATTTCGTCTCTTTAAGATATTTCTTGTGTGTGTATGTGTGCGTGTGGGTGGGTGTTTAAACCTATTGTAGTGCATTGTGCCAAAAAATAAACTAATTTGTGCAGTAAGTAATGATGCGTATCTCGTTTTCTGTTTTCAAAATTCAGAGTAGGAAAGAAGCGACCGAAGATTTCACCGTTCTGAAAGAATCCTCACCAATACGTGTACGCACAGAAATTTGGCCTAGTATAGACTCCCCATTACTTATTTGATGGATGTCACCAATCTTGGTTAGACTTTAACGAATAGCTAAGTAACTCAAGCGCTTTAAAATTCATTATGTTGATTAACTAACGACTCGTTAGATTTTTAACTACACTTTCAAAAAAAGCTGCGTGTATGCAACACTTGTCGGTGTACCAGGACGACCACCACATTTAATATTAAATCAACACCGTTTGTTGTGTGATTTCGGTGATTGAACACTGTGATAGTGCTAGTATGACCCGCTCCATTATGTTGAATCAACATTAACAACACATCCATTGTGTCTAAATACCGAAATCGCCGTTTGTTGTGTTGATTTAACAGAAAATAGTGATGGTCGCCCTGAGACACCGAAAAGTGTTGAATTAACATAGCCATTGTTTGCTGTGTAAAGTTGGCGAACCCACCAATTGTCTCTTATATTACACAAGATCTGTTAACTGCTGTGATTCTACCAGACTCCCCCCAATCTTGAACATCCACACCCAAGTTTAGAAGTTTTACGGTTACAAATCGATAGAAACTCTACAAAACTTTACTTACACTCTCCTAGTGGTGTTATAAAAAAAACTATTTTTTTCTGTGAAGTTTTTTTTTAATAAAAAGCATAGTTCTTTTTTATGTTTTTATTTTTTTCACACAGCAAGTATTTTTAATGCTTTACGCTACAGATAATCAATGAAATTAGTAGGATTGGAGTTAAAATCCTCACAAATTCATCCCGATTGCTTTATTTTCCAGCACCCTTAAGAGGAAAATGGGGGAATTATTTATGTAAGGTGGGTGTCCGTGTTCCTGATAAGGCCACTCGCCTATTGTGAGCAAGCTAAACAAAAAAATCCGCTATATGGCATCAGTATCCAGGGGGGGGGGGGGGCTGGTAGTGTGTCATATGATGATTTCCCGTCCACTCAGGTTGAACAATATAGCGTCAGTTGCTCCTTTTTTGTTTTCGTGTGACCTCTTATTGTTTTTCACTAGTAAGTCCTCTTAGGCTGCTTTCACATACGCGCGAGAGCGGAACGGACAACACCCGTGTGGTTTAGAAATACATTGCGAGCAATTGGGTTTTCCACATCAGCGCGAGGCGAGAGCGGGTTTCTCTCGCTGCGGACGAAAAAACACCCGCGTTTCCCTGCTAGAAATTCGGCGAGACTTTCGCGGGAGCTGCCCGTAGAAAGCCAAGCAAGACATTGAACTAAATGAGCCGTTTCACACACGCGCGAGAGGGAGGCGGGCGCGGGCGAAAAGAGAGAACAGTGTTGCTATGAAACACTACGAAATAGGCTGCATTTTCATCAATTGCACCAGGCCGGTAGTTAGAATTGTTTCATTAAAAGCTAATCTTCTTGTTGGATCATAATAATGTTGATATGAATGTTCATAGAGTTGTAAACAAGAAGTTATTTCTTAGTTATGAAGATGTATTGTCGGCTAAAAGAATAATTACTTATATACATTTTTCATGAAATTGTAGTAGTTTCACTTCGAAAATTTGAAAGTGAATCATATTCCCGTTTCTCATATATGTACGGTATTAACAAACAACTATTTGTTCTGATTTTTGTACAAGCAGAAAATATTACACAGTCTAATGAACTAAAGTAGGCCTGACGCACCGGAACTGTGTTTCGGCAAATCAGTTTGAAGACAGAGTACATTTCCTTTACTCATTTTCTGTTATACATTTTATTTACTTGATACTGTATTAACGATGATGATGATAGGTGTTCTACCCCAAGGCAGGTCTTTGACCCGAAGATCCCTGGGTAAGGTGAACCCATGGTGGTTTGCCATTGCCTTCCATGGGATGATGACGTCCTCAGGACGGGACCTACAGTTTAACGTTGGATTCGAACAATTTGTGTACCCACCGGGAATCGAACCCGGGACACGTTGATTACAAGGCTACAAGCTTAACCACTCATCCACCGGAGACACTACTGTATTAAAGGTCAATCTTTTTGCTACTTTAATTGTTCTAAATAATATTGGTTTCGACCATACACATTTCAAATAAAGGTGAAAGAAAAACTTAAAAAAAATCTCGGAATTATTCCACTATTTCGACAGATATCCCAAACAAGCAAAATATATATTTTCGGTAGCAAATAGTCACAAAGCAACGCCAAGCCGATGTTGTTTTCTGAAGGACAACAGGCAATAATAATAATAATAATAATAATAATAATAATAATAATGATAATAATAATAATAATAATCTTTCGAGCTGAGCCATTTGTTCAAATATTCAGACTATTGATTTAAACCACACGTTTGGAACTAATATATATATATTTTTAAATAACGAACTAACGAATTAAAGGAATTTCCTTGGTAGTCATATTATCGTCAGTGTGTCCATTGCCACCACGTCAATAAAACTGGTTACACAGCAATCCTGTTCGCAGAAATTTCCCGCGTAGTCAATGCCCGCGTTGATGTGAAAGGATCAGCGAGAGCGAGGCGGGCGCGGGAGAACTCGCTCTCGCGCGTATGTGAAAGCGGCCTTAGTTTTATGGATGATTCTCAAAGATTTCTTTTTTTTTTCATGAAAACCATCGTAGTGTATTAGGTTTTTAATGCTCTTTCGATTGGTGTTATCGTAGGTGGCGTATTTTTTACGAGTTGTTCATAATCAAGCGATTTTTGGGAAATCAGATTTGCTCCTGACATGACCACCCAAACCATTATTGATTCGTCACTGTCATACTCTGTGTATGGTTGCAGAAGATTCTGCGCCAAGCACTGAATCATCCAGTAGCAATCCATATTACAGCTTTAGTAGAACTACATTATGAAACTGAAATATATACTGTATATATATCAGGAACACCCACCTTATTCACTCCTATTTTGCTATGCTTCCTATATCTTCACTCTGACAAACATAATTAATTAACCAAGGACATATGGACAAGTTATTTGGTACAGTTTGTAATAAAATACTAATCTCCAGGGAACTGAAGAAATATTTTGAATTATAAGAAGAACTTAAGTTCCTAGAGATAATATAACTTCAAAGACATCTTTACTGCAAACTGAAAAGCTATGAATTCTTGCCGAAATATTCTCTCATCCCGTATACAATATAATCTACGTTAATTTCTAATTACGGTATTATTCAAGGAAGATAATATCTATTTTTGATCATAATTACCATCAGCAAAAATAAATTATTTGTAGCTCAAAATACCGGGAAATAACCTGTTCAAGGGCAGATATACTCGTATATACGGTATATGTTTGCGTTCACTAGTACATTGTGTTTCACTATAAAATCTCGGGGACATTGCTTCCTCATTTCCCGGGCTCCAAGCCTCGTCTCATACTGTAAAAAATATATACAGATAGAGACAGTGTAACAAAAAATATTTTATGTTATATGCATATTTAAAAAGAGTTCTATAGATCCATCAGTATAAAAATCCCTCCGGGGTAAAGACGAGAGTGACGCAAAGAAAGTAACTTGCAAAATGTATATCACTTCTTTTGTGGCTAGAATTCTTGCGTCACCTTGTCTTTACCCCGGAGGGTTTTTTATATTGATATCACTTATTTTGTAAGGCTGCCTATTAGAAAAAGTGCATAGTCTTCATACCATAGGCTGATTTTGGGCTGTATCTCGAAAACGGTAACTCCTATCAACAAAATAAGCTTCGATTTAGCCCAAAGTGTTGGAGCCGCAATTGATCCCCAAAACCCATTTGGGGCTAAAACAAAAAGACAGACAGAATGACAGACAATCTTTTCTATCATTCGTGAAAATTCTGTGAGTCAACTAAAACAGGTTGTAATTTTTTAACCCCTTCGCCAATTTTGACGTGTCATACACCGTTTGAAAGGTATTGAAGCGTAGACTAAGATTCCGCAAGTTTCGGGCGCCTATATGGTCTGGGATCAGTGCTATCATCAGAAATGTGAAATTTGATCGGTTTTTTTTTTTTTTGCTCCGCCCTAGGGGGGCCCAGCGAGGTTCTGCCAACCCAATTTTTTTTTGTGTGCGTGTATTAGTATGGCAAAGAGCTTTCAAATGCAAGTTCAAGCATCAAAATCGGGCTTATAATTCGCTAGATCCGAAACTAGCTGTATACATAGAGTGCCGCTAACAGACTCATTTGTCAGCGTCACTCAAAGAACTACCGTTCTTAGTGATGATGAATACTCTTGTAAATAAACAACCAGATATAGGTTTCTTCTAATGGGTCTGTTGGAATAGGGCTCTGAGAACTATTATTTCAAAGTATATCATAACGTAGCCACATCCCGCGGCTCCCCCCTCCCACGCTTTTTTGAAAGTATAGTAAGTAATAGACTTTGGTAATGGCACGTAACAGGATGAAGGCCATTCAAAAAAAAAAATGAATTTTAAAATCGAGTGACAACGCTCACAACTGGGTGCTTGGGTACAGGGAACAATCACAGTATGTTTCGATTGTGTCGAATATGTATACTCAACGTTTGGTGCGGATACGTCATACTGTATGGAAGCAGTAAATATTTAATTTTTAAAATTGATTGGCAATATTGTCAACTATAGGACCTGAAATTCCTCTATGACGCGTCCCAGTATGTAAATACAACGTTTGGTCTGATACGTTCATGGGAGCAATTAAAAGGTGTATTTTCTGAAATTGGTTGGCAACACTGACAACTGCGGCGCCGGAATAACCCGCATGAAATGTCCGAGTTCCTTCAGCACATGTCAAACGTGGTGTAAATCAATGCGGATACGTCCAACGGTAACAAATATGAAATCTATAATTTTAAAAAATCGCTTCGCAACACTGACAAACTACGGCGCCTGTAATGCCTCTCTATAACCTGTCCCAGGACGTAATAAACATGAATGTCAAATTAGTGTAAATCAATGCACACGTGTAATAAAGGCTGAATATTAAAATACGCTGGCCAGAGATGGAGTGGGTCGTGGGTCACGTTTTTAGAGTGGGTCAGTAGGTCGTGGGTCGGTATGGCTTGACGCACTGACCCCCGCTCGACCCACCCAGACCCACTGTCTTTATTGTTTTGGCTACGACATCATTCGCTCCCCGATACAATGCTACAAATCCTCAGAAGGCCCTTGCTCTTCCCAAACAATGGCAGAGCAGGAAACAACTCCGTGAGGAATTTTTGGACGAGCGGTGGAGTCCCTACCTTCTTGAGCACCCCTCTGTTTTCATTCAAAGTTAGTGATTGACACTTCGACTGGTCATGGTGCAGTGCAGGGAAGGAAATTGATCAAATCGAAAATATCGTACGCAAGCATTAAAATTACCGTATTTTGTCAAAAATTACCGTACACACTCATTCAAATAATAATAATCATTTATTATTATAAATATAGTATTATTTATTGTTATTATTATTATTAAGATATAAGAGTTACTGACAAACATTTAAGTATTTTTTGCAAGCCTCCGTGAGGATATATACGATTACGATCCTCTTCACTATTTTACGTTCAGAAATATTCAGAATGACTACAAATGCGTAAAATCTAAGAAATTTGAAAAGTATGCGCCTAAATCCATGTAACTCATATCTGCAATATAAAACCAGATTTTCACTGAATATCATAAAAATCTACAAAATTAGTATAATAAGTAAAAAAAAATCTCTGCTTTGTCCATCGGGTCACACCGGGTCCCGGGCCCAAAAATTGACCCGGTGATCCGTTTCAGCTTTGGTAGCTATGGAATGAATGTAATCGTAGTTATATTTGATTTCATGTGGAACAATGCCTTCGCTCAGAGCAGAGGACAAATCTTCCTACACATGATGATGAAATTTACGTACAATGTTCCCATTGTAGTCTTACTCTCGTATTGTGAGACCGAGCGGCCGTTGCTCGGCTTGAGTAGATACTTGTAGTTAGCTTAGCATTCGGGAAGTCCTGGGATCGATCCCGGCGACCGAACATCCTGAGGTTTTTTTTTGTAGTTTTTTTTCCTGTCATACCAAGCAAATGTTGAGATGGTATAGGCCCTGGCCGGCCGTCTACCTTCCAACATCCTCAGTTGGTCGGTGGGTCGTGGGTCAAGGTATGTAGTGGGTCGTGGGACAAATTTTCATTGACTCACGCCAACTCTGACCCTGTCAGCACTGGCAACGGGGTGCTTTCGGTTGGGGACAACCAAAACTTTCTTCTGTTGTGTTGAATGATGTTTAAGCTAAGTTTGGGGCAGATACGGTATAGAAGATTTAAAGAAAAATCTTTTAAAAAGTTGGCAACACTGAGAACTTGGCAAATCGGAACATCTCACATATATCATAAAATATTTGTAATCTTACAATATCTAGGGTTTAATTTATGTTGTATTTTTTCTTGATGATATATATAGAAGTAATTCTTGCTTAAAGAGACGTTAATGGTATTACAAATTGCTGCCTTACAAAAACGAAGGTTCATGTTTTTTTTTTAAACAAAAGTTTTAGAAAAAACGAACGTTTTTTTGTTTTGTTTTTTATTTACAACACTACGCTGTCCCCAAATTTTGCCTTTAGATTCATCAAAACTGAAAATCCTGGTAGAATCCCTGGTTACGTGTGTTTCGGCTTTTCACCACGAAATTGATTTCTTACATTCGGCAATGAATAACTTCTAACACCAACTTTAAATCTTCAAGCGTCGTTGATCACACAGGGTTCCGCGGACCACAGTTTGCGTAAAAAGTAGAATAGAAGGTGCTTGAGACTGTTTTCTGCGCAAGGAGAGTGAAGCCAAGAGACGGCTCCGAAATAGCTGTCGTTGTACGAACAAAGCAGCTATTTCGCAGCGAATTGACAATTGTAAAAGGCTTCAAAATGTAGCAGATGTGTTGTGCTATACATTGTTGTCACACGACAGTAACGTGCGTTTCGAAAAGGTTACTGCCTGAAGCACAGACCTCGGTATAAAGGGACTCAAATGGGGCCACACAATATGGCTGCCGCTGAACAGTCAATTTGGCTTCATATAACGTAATAAAAGTTCTCTGCATTCTATTCTATACTCTAAGGTTATTGCATTTATAACCTAAACTCCAAATAACTTAAAAAAAAAAGAAAGATGATGATGGAAGTCTACACAAATAGTGATAACATCTCTGATTTTTTTTTTAATTAAGTTCTTAATATCTAGATTCTCATTATAGTCTGAGTGTATTGTGCAGTCTCTTATCATATCTCCTGTTCGAGTCAGTTCTTATCTAAGAGACTTGCAAAAGATGAATAAAATTACAAATGCCAGACAGAATCAAGCCAGTTGGGCAATCAAAAGATATGCAACTAATCAGAGACTTACGTGACATCTAAAGAGGAGAAAGAACAGATTAAATTAATAGAAAGTCTCAGTCAAGGACAGCGAATCAGCTTTTATCAAAATTAAAATATAGTTTTTTCTTCTTCTTTATTTCAATCTGAATTGTATTTATCTCCTTCAGGTATATTCACCTCAGGGCGGAATGGGTAAGGGGAGAGGATAGGGAAGGTAGTGGCTAGGGCTTAAAGGGATCTGGCCAGCAGTAGCGACAGAAAATTATCGAAAGGGATTTAGAAAATAAATACCACAAAAGGTCGTTTAAGTATTACGTCAGCATTCAAGGAAGGGGGTAATGTTTGCTTATTTTTGCTGGCAAGGAAGAAGGGGTTAGACAGAGGTGCGTTCAACATAATTTAACAAATGGCTCGAAAAAAATAGGCGAAACATATAGAACACATTTTTCTTCACAAATCACTAAACGCACGGCAAAAAATCACCAAATACACACACACACACATGTATACGCAGTGGCGCATAAGAGCATATTATTCGTGGTAATGTTATTATATATCGAATGAACAATCGGGCATCGTCCATATACTCAACAATGGGAATTATGTGAAGAATAAAATGATTGTTTTATAGGACATGCTTTAACAGAAAAGTACGTTCATTTTAATGATTTTTCGTCGCGAGCAACTAACAAATGGCTCCAAACAAATATAGATATTTAACAAAGGAGTCGCGCGAATCCTTGTGAGCCCCCAAGAACACATCACTGGGGTTAGATCAATAAGAGCTTACGTAAGATTCGCTTAAAAGCATATAAGAATTTAAAGACTTTTGAACTACGAAATAAGGACAAGAAATGTTACAGGTATTACATAATCAAATACTAAATGAGGAGAAGCTTATCTGTTTATGTTTTCTTACAAGAGTAGGAGAGAATCTAAAGTGACTAAAAGTGTGGTTACGAATACTTGAACGTACCCTAAAGGCCGCTTTAGACGACAGCATTTATGCTACGATAAATCTTACGATTAGCAGTAGTGCCAGAGTGTGAAAGCAAGAATTCTGCAATAGGGGCAATATGCTATGGTATAAATCCATTTTTTTTTTTTACGCTGGCACACTGCCTTCGCTAAGATTCATCGTACGAGAAACTGTATCGTCTAAAGCGGTCTTAAAATACTATAGAATAAGGACTCGAAAACAACGTGGTAATGAGCACGGCGCGTGGGGAAGTGGAGGTACGCTCTACATATTATCGACAACTGAACAACGTGAGGTGGGATGATTAGACCCACGCTCGACCGCCTTTTCCTCCGAAGATACCCAAGTACCAATTTGATAGGAGGTTGAATGCACCTCAAAATCAGAGCGCCAGGCATGGAAGCACTGAAATAAAGTATCCAGCGCACAGGTCTGTGCCCAATTCGAAGTCAGACGCACTACCACCTGAGTTTAGAGGACGAAAGTCTTTCGTCAGATGCGTCAGGTTGTCATGGTAACCCGCCATGTTACAGTCTAAAGTTTAGACGCTAAACAAACGAGTGTTTAGCAGTAGGTTTGTAGTGTTCGATATTTATGGTTTTGTGTTTTGTGCCAGATTGCCATCGTTAAATGAAAGAGACGTGTTCCCCCCCCCCCCTGTTTCCAAAGGACTGAAACTAGAATCAGAAATGGAATGAGCCAATTATGTAAGTAAACAAATTTCTCGCAATACCATTGGACGCGATTTTGAATACATTGATATGATTATCAGGATAATTCATCGTTGATTGCTGAGTTCTTGATTTTTTTTTAAAAAAAAGGTGATAATTATATCTAACTGTAAGAAGATTAAATTGAAGTTTCTAATTCGGTTATAGTTAAGGACACACACTGAAGAAGATAAATACGAGCGGTAAAACGAAACCGTTGTACTCTATGTACAGCTGCACAAATTGATATTGTACGTAAAGTATGCAAGGTATAACATAAATCAAGATTTCGAAAGGTAATAGTATCTTTGTATTTGTTTTATAAAACCCTAAATTACCGGAATAATAATTAGCTACTCACCTCATCTTATTATGTTTACTGTTCATATGTCTTTTCGTGCACCTTCCCTCGTATGTGCATCAAATCTCGGTCATACGTAAGCAAACGTACATGTCTGGACTCCACAGCATTTTCTAACTCTTTCAATCAGTTTCCGCTTGTCACTGAAATAATCAACAGTTCGAAAAATATTAACAGTCATTACTTCCACAACTGATTTTCTACCTTCCTCAGTCATACTAGCAAATGTTGGGATGGTATCTGCTAACAAGGCCCTGGACGACTACCATCTAACATCATCTACCCAACCGTATCCCGGCCCCGTCTGCTTCAGTAGAACACAAACATTGAAAATACGTGCTACCGAAACGTAATTTAACCGTTTTATATGTACCAGAATGACCGCCTGTTTAACAGTTTGTTCGACGTTGAATAATGGTTGAGAAACAGGTTGAAATCAACGTTTAGAAGAAATCTAGTGTTCATCGCCAAGAAGTGGACAATGAAGAAACGTATTTTTAGATTTTTTTAATGTTTGTTATGACCAGCTGTTCAACCTTTTCAGTTGGCCAAAACAGAGCATGGTTGCTATCTATTGGCAAACATATTTAGTTAGACTGGCCCGTTGTTCTCATGGTGATATATTAATCTTGTACTAAATGTTCTAACTGTCTGCAGTGGGATTCGAATATGGAACTTCCCGCACTTGTCGTTTGTAGCTCGTCATTCTAACCACTCACCTATGAAGCCTTCTTCGAGTTACTACGAAGATTTTACTATTTCTTTTATATTACGAAGACTGTCTGAAGTAAAGACTGTGTATATTGACTTGAAGGGAGTCACCACAAATCCAGACGCGATGGTTCTCCATAATTTTAAGACATTTTGCTCATGGGGTAAGAATAAACGTTGTCTTCATCGTCAAGAAGTGGACGATTTAAATACGTGTTTCCCCAAACATATTTTTAACGTTCTATATATCCACGTATTTAACAGTTTATCCGACGTTTAATATGGGCTGAAAAGATATTCAAAGGAACATGTAGAATAAACGTTAATTTCAACGTCAAAAGTGATCGATGGGCAAACATATTTTCAAAACGTTAATAAGCCGTTTAGTTAATGGTGAGATATAGTTGAAAATGCCAAGGAAAATCTCATTAAAAGAAACACTAACAAACGTTTCTAAATATGGTCAATCATGTACTCAGCGACGAAATTTAATGCTAAAGACGATGAAAATATTTTCTATGTTTCAAAATGACTATACTATTAAAGTTGTATTTCTCAATAAGTGTAATATTTTGCCTTAGAAAGACGCATGTAAAGCGAAATCTATGTCAGTTGGAAAGAAAAGTTGAAAACTCGTCACTTTAACGCCCTATGAACGAAAACAAAATGTTCGTTGAAATATAGTTTAAAATTCAATCTGTTTTCAATATGCAAATGAGAGCACGAGAAATATAGTTAATTTTATTCGCTTTTAAGTACAGTTTTTATACAATTTAGTAAGAAAGTTATGAGAATGATCTATGGCATAGTTCATTATAATAGTCAACAACATGTCATATTAACGTCCGTCCTATCAAAGAAATAAAATTTTCCTTGGAATATTTCGTTGGAGTGTTTTCAACATGTAAAAGAACACAAAATAATAGGTCATGACATCCAATTAACTTTTAATCATATTTTTATTCAATTAAATTTGAAAGAATCCCATGAAACGAAATCTATACCATAGTTTAAAAAACAGTTGAACACACGTCATTTTAACGTCTTATCAACGATATCAAGTCTGTTGAAATGTGATTTAAAATTAAACCTATTTTTTTGAACCGGTAACGTTTAATCAACGTTGAACACACGTTTGTGTGTTACTGGGGTGAGTGTAATATTCATTATAACATGGTTTCCTCTAACTCGTTTCTTTCGCTATCGCTTATTCGATATACTGTTTGTAATTTTTGTAGCAAAACATCAATGTTAATATGGAAATAAACATGTCAGTATGACATAACATACCGTGATTCCGATTCATGAACCTATGACTTACTTCGTTCGAAAAAAAAAAAAATCCCGCCCGACGTAAGCTAACCTGATTTGATTTTGCAACGGGTGAGATAAATATTCTAAAAATAATGTAACCGATAAATTAACACCATGCATACTGTACTCTTTCTGATGATACATTTGACATTATAACAAACACCACGCGTATTGTTTAATATTCCATGTTTCTTTAAATGAAGTTGTATTTGAGATTATAGTGAAGTTTGTCCAGTAACAGTGGGGTGTAGTATATCCGAATCTAAATGTCCGATTTTTTTTTTTTTTTTTTTTTATGGAGTTGGCAACCTTAGAACAATTGTTATTTGTCTGTTCGGGGCTTCCAAGTTAGAGCGATCTGTCTGTCAGAAGAGATCGTAAAGCGTTAAGATCGTCATTAAAGATGTGTACATAGACACGCTGTTGTCAAGAGGTATCGAGACGGGTTACATGCGTAGGACCAACACGGCGTCGGACCAACACGAAACCAAGACTGCGTTGGACCAACACGGCGTTAGACAAACAATAATAACCGGCGTACGACCAACACGGTAAAACACAAATCTTGATAATAATGAAATAATTGTATAATAATAATTTTTATAAAAAACTCTAGTGTGACAAATACGGCGTTGGACCAACACGGCATTGGACTAACACGGTGTTGAACCAACACCGGAATGAAACCAACACTTCGTAGTACCGGTGTTGGACCAACACGGCGTTCGACCAACGCAGATTTTCGCCCTGGGGTGTTGGTCGTACGCTGGTTCTTCCTGCTTGAGAGGCTGTTGGTCGTACGAAGTGTTGCTCCAACGCCGCATCCCCATCGAGACTCATCCGACATATTGCCACTGGTTTCATCTGAGTTTGATTCCTGGAATTGGTCAGATTAAGCTTGGTTTTACTCGGATGGGTACGTCAACACTTAGATTATTCTGTTTTAATGTGTGTCCCTCATGCTTCTTGTAGCACCAGGAAGCAATTTCTAAGCCCTATGCCCCAGTAGCACACATATAGTACGTGATTTCAACGTTGATTTTAGGATCATTTCGTTGATTAACCGTTGTTGAAAAATATACGTTTATTCTTAAACCATATATCAACAAAGACGTAATTGCGTTGATAAGACGTTAATACAACGTATATTCAATATGTTCCCTAATAGCATCTAGCATCCATGGGCAAGGGCGCCGATTTGTCTGTAACTTTGCGGGGGCCCATTCAGATATATTTTTTTTTTCAGGTGAGGGTCTAAGAAGGCACATATTATACATATCCAATTCAGATTTTGCCAAATATTGTATATTCATAAAAAAAATACATTTAATAGTATATATATAGTCATCATGAAGGCTTCCTCAGGCCCAGCTATTGCAGAATTTAACAATGTTTGTATAACGTTAAAAAAAATCACGAAAGCATATTATGTTCTAACTAATAAGAACAAAGCTTCTGCTGTTACTAGAAAATAAACTTAGGAAATAGCTTAAATGTGAATGTTAGTCTATGCAGAGGAGTTATCCAGCTTTCCCAAATGTGGTTCTTTCTGTCCGGCTCACCCTCCCGCCGCGCTACTGCTTTATTGGCCAAATATATAATTTTTTTTAATTCTCGGTTCTCGATCTCGACAGGCATGGTTCAAGAAGCTTCTATCTCACCTACAGTGAGAAAAATATATTTGGACAAGTTCAACAAAGAGGAAAAGCAGACTTATCACACGCAAAACGTGGCCCATTTCGAAATCTCTGTTTATGATAATTTGGATACGTTAGAGAGAATGGTATAGAAATAACTAGTACTCGATACACCTGCAAGGTAACCGGCAACGAGAGAGTGATAACTACGTAAATTCATGGCAAAAAATGTATTTGGGCAACCCCATACTACTCTCGAAATAATGTTATAGGAATTATTTTGTGTACAGAAGAACTCTGTGTGATGTATTGAAGCAATCCACACCGTGTCAGGCATAAAGAAGCAGCATGGGGAACAAATTGAGTTGAACAACATTGGAACTACTCACTTTAATTTCAAATTACGTGCGGAAGGTAAAAGGTACTGAAACATAGCCAAGCTTGATGGAAATCCATGCTCTACCGTTGGATACATCATAAAGAAACATAAAACAGAATAATTATTGGGGATTCGTTCTGGTCAACTAAGGAAACTAACTGCCCAGAATGAAACCTACATTCTTCATTCTGTGAACAAAACTCAAAGAATTAGTGCTATAGATTTGGTTACATCACTTACCTAGGATATGCAAGTTAATGTTACAAATGTGTAGATGTGAACAAAAAAAATTGAGATTCAGAAGATGTGTAGCCAGAAACAAAACATACATATCAGAAGAAAGCAGAAAGAAGAAGTTCCAATTTTCCAAGAAATATCAATATGAGTGCCTGGAATTTTGGAAAAAGTTTATTGTTTTTCTAGGATGAGACTAAGATAAACTTGTATTGTAGTGATGGATATCAGGACGTGTGGCTAGAGAAGAATGAAGCTTTCAGAAAGCAGAACATTGTTTTAACTTATAAAAATGTTGGAGGGTTTGTTAAGATTTGGGGTTGTGTAATTACTAATAGAGTGGCCAGTATTCATACCATGGATACACATCTTCTAAATCCCAATTGTTTCAAAGAATTTTGGGTTGTTCAATGAATTACTAACATTAACTTACATATTCTAGGCGAGTGAAGTAGCCAAATCTTTAACACTAATTCTTTGAGTATTGTTCACAGAATGAAGAATGTAAGTTTCATTCCGGGCAGTTAGTTTTCTTGGTTGGCCTGAACTGATTCTATTCCGCAATAATTGTTCTGTTTACTTTGCTTTATGATGTATCCAACGGTAAAGAATGACTTTCCAGCAAGCTTGGCTTGTCTAACACCGTGTGGATTACTTCAATACACTAAGTAGATTGCTCTTGTACACAGAAGGATACCTAGAACATTTATTTCGAGAGTAGTATTGGGTTGTCCAAATGCTGTTTTTGCTATGAATGTACGTAGTCGTCACTCTTTCGTTGCCTGTTACCTTCCAAGTGTATCGAGTGATAGTTATTTCTTACACAGTAAAAAATAGCTGTGCTAATTCAACACAATGCGTTGTCCCATCGTGACTACCACTTTTGTGTGTTAAATCAACACAACACACGTTGTTGACTTCGGCACTAGGAGAAAAAAAGTTACGGCTGCAGTTAGATCTGAACATGGGTTGCTCGTTTAGAAGTCTAGCTCTTATCAACTTCGCTAAATTGTCAGACGGAAAGAGCACTAGATTGAAACAATATAGCCAGAGGACAAAAAAATGTTGCTGAACCCCAAACACAAACAAAGTTACTCTCACGACTTATGCCATGATTTAATCACTTTTCCATCGGTCAATTAGGGATCACAATCCCATTTATTGAGAATATATTCAATTTCTATGAAAGTTAGCGCGGCATTTGACATGTTGTTACGATAAGAAAGCAGTACTGCTGCTCAAGTGTTTGGCTGTCGTCATCTTGCTTGCTTTCATAGAAATAGAATATTCTCAATGAATGGGAATTCTGGTTCTCAGTTGACAAATAGGAAGTGATTAAACCATGGGATAAGTCGTGCAAGTAACTTAGTTTGTTTTGGGGGTTCAGCAACAGATATTTGATCCCATACATTGTTAAAATCTATAGTGTAGTCGTTTAATTCAAATGTTGTTCACTAAATATCGTTTGCATCTAGTGCTTTTTCTAACTGACAATTTAGCCAAGTCGGTAAGACGCTCGACTTCTAACTGAGCAACCCATGTACAAATCTCACTGCAGCCGTAACTTTTTTTTTTCACAGTACCGAGTGTTGATTTAACACACAAAAGTGGTAGTCACGCTGGGACACCGCATTTTGTTGAATTAACACAGCTATTTTTTTTGCAGTGTAAGTATTCTATCTAAGATATCCAAATTATCATAAAAGGGCAAGAGATTTCGAAATGGTCCATGTTTTACGTGTGATAGTCTGATTTCCTCTTTGTCGAACTTGTCCAAATACTTTTTTTTCCGCTGTATATAGTTTCCCTATCTATAAGTTGTATTAGAAACTCAAAATTACGGTTTTAACGGCAAACAATAATTGCATCTAAACATCAGTTTGAAGGATATGTTTCCAAGTGCAAGTCCACTCCTACTTTTGTGTGAGTTCTTCTTGTCGCTTATTTTTCTTGTATATATTTCTTTTTCTTAAATTATGTATATGACAAAATCACGATGAATGATCCTTAACCCTCGGAACGCCAAGATGATTTCATGTCACGGAACGTCAAAATGAATCATTTTCGACGCATGTATATTTCTCGTATGAAATAAAGTACTTGTTTCAAATTAAGGTATTTTAGAGTATGGGTAGTATTTATTGCATGATATTGTATTTATTTATTGTATTTTATTTTTTTCAAGTAGATATACATAATAATGAAACATACAGAAAAAACTAATGCATGATATTGACCTTGCAACCATTTTCATGGCTGCATAAAAATAAAGGTACCATGAGTCTCTTACTTATCTACACATATAAAGTGCGACATATAAAACTATCAGAATCAAACTACCTTCCGCCTTCACTCTCACATGTAAAGCATACCATATCTGTTGTTTCTGATTCTTGCAAATGAAGCGATTACATTGCTGACAGTATAATGAGTATACAGAATTTCACTCCTCCATTTAATGACTAATGAACAAAAATAATATTTTGACTGTATGGGTCATTTATGACCCGATCTTGCCGATCTTGGCGTTCCGAGGGATAAACGACAGAAAGTACATCTTCATTTTTTCTTTTCTTTTTTTACTAAATGGCCTTTATCGATGTTATGCACGAAACTCCAGAAACAACACAAGCAATGAACGAATTAACTCCTTTAGCCAGTCGACGGGGTTTTATACGTGATGTAATTTATATAAGTACTGTAACACACAAGTTTCAGGGAGGAATTTATCAATGAAATAGATTTTCCAAAGGGAGATAAGCTTATTAGAAGGGGAAAACGAGTGACCATGTACTGTAGAAATAGGAGAACCGACTTCAGCTTATCATTTGTGCCCCCCCATTAGGGGGGGCCACTTCAAATTTGGGGGGGCCAGGGCCCCCAAAGCCCCCCTGGCGGCGCCCTTGTCCATGGGACGTTCTGAACAAATCCCATTGATGTCACAATGTCACAACGGAAATTGGGACATTGTAACAGTTCACATCATCGTATTTATGCATATTTGTTATTGTCATTGAGTCACTATGAGTTTTTATATGAAAATCGGATTAATTAAATCAAAACCGTCTTTTTCTATTTGTTTCATTTTGAATCCCATTTCATTTTTGGTATTTCTTCAAGAATAAAAAAAAAAGAAAGAAGTTCAACCGGCTGCACGTTGGAAGCAATTTTGAAAAGAGAAAGACAGCGCCTTACAATCGCTAATGACTTCCCTACTTACAAAGAATATGCTACCGTGCATTTTATAGACCTGTAAATGCAGTTGTCGCCGACAAGTCGAGGACTAGGTCTGGAATCAGAAGACACTGTATGTGACCACCGACGAAGAAAGAATCCTGTACATCTTACTTGAAGCACGTACCGATTTTTGCACCTAATTAGACACCAGCAACGGTTTGTCGATTGAAATACACACAGAATGGCATGTAAACAACAGCAATAGCAAATAGGAATGGATCCTTTTGAAATTTTAAGTGTCAGGAGGAGGAAGAAAGTGGGTCATCCCGGAGACAAGGGTAAGGCTGGATTTTTCGAAGGGCAGAACAGTTAAAGATCTCCTCGATATAACTTCGAGTGAAGCGTGATTCGGTAGTCACACATATCTTAATAATTATTTTTACGTGTTAAGATACAAATTATCATGAGTGGCTAAATCGCGTTTAGTGCGCCCTAATTTTCGAAAAACCTTTTCATCAGTTTGCTTCTCCGTGTTGATTCCAATTTTCTTTTTATTGAATATGTTTACTTGTCGTGTTCAATACGTTGGTACAAGCCGAAAATTGAATTGTGTAAATGACAATGCATCTGTACACAAACTCAGCATCTGTGTGTGTGGACCAGTATGGTCAGTAACAACGAGCCTCAAGCCTCAGGTGTGGGACTATGCTACAGCGGCTCACAAGTTACATTGGTGGACATTAGAAGGAGCAGGATCCAGGCCAGAGAATGTCAAAGTATTTATTTGGAGGTTTCCGGACAAACAGGTAGGATCTAACAAATTATCATTATATTGTTGCGTCATATATGCAAGGGCCAGACGCAGATTGGAGAAACTGCTTATTTGAGAAACCAGAACTGTCAACCCTCCAAAGGCATAATTTTGATATCTGCACCACATTTTCTACTTTCTTAGTCCTATTTTGTCCCCGGACATTACCTTAACAATTGCAGCAACGCGACAATAAACTTTCGGGATAGAACTGAGCTTTTGGGTCAGGAACGCTATCATTCCCGTTCCGGCTTATGCCGACGCAGACGATTTGGAGGAACATGATGTCAAATCTGCTTTTGGTAAATGTTTTTGTGATTTACCGTGTCCCAGAGAAACCATTGAAACAACTCATTTGACAGATATAATGAAATTCTATAAGTGTTTAACATTATCTCTCTATATATATCTAAATATAAAGAAAGTGGTTTGCTTGCCAACTTGCGAAAAAATAATATCAAAATCAAAATGATTATTCATACAATCGTCAGCTGCACCAAGTAATCTTTTGACGAAGTTCATAGGCTAAAAACCTTTATTCATCTGTTCGATTGTGATTAGTTTTCTTAAAGTAGCCAGTGTAAATTTCATATAATATCGTAACGATTAAGTAATGTGTTTTGTTTGTGTATTTGATATATTCTAGTGACCTGAAATTTATGAGTATTGCTTTCAATTGTTTGTTAGTGGGATCTCCATCTCCACCGTGTAAACATTGTATTTTTCTTGTCATATTGTCTCTCCCTAACGGAAAAGTCAGCTGGAGTAATGCAGTGTATTTGGGGGCGTGGCCCACTAACATATTTGTCACCTGTGAAAATGTTATAAAGAAAAAGATATTGTATGCATTTTTCTCTAATATTTTCTGAATTATTCAAAAGTTTCATAGCAGGCCTAGCTATTCCGTATATTTTTTTTTTATTACAAAGAAAATAAGAACGAATCAATAGAAATTAGCTCAAAGCAGAGCAAATGTCGATCAGCTGATTCCCGCGATGAACAGATTTAATTTTGTCCTGCAATTTGCATCTTGTCGTCGAGTGTATTTCTTTTATGCCGCGAATATTGGCCAATATTTGCAATAAGTATGTAGTATTTAGAAACGATAAGTTAGATTTTTCTACAATGTGAAGTGTGTTTAGATTTAAGAGTACATATCTATTTATCAATGCAATGTGTTTTTAAAAAGGGTTGTGTATTTTTTTATTATTGTGTTTAACTCAGTCTGTCAGCGGAGACGGCAAACGGTGCCGCTAACCTATTTCGTTTGTTCTTCGCATCCCCTAATTAAGCTAAAGTCAGCCAGTAGCATGCAAGTCACCCCACTATCGTTTCAGATTTCTAATTTCCAACTTTCAAAGCTCACCCCATAATTTCTTTTATTGTTTTTCTTATTTCGTTAAAATCTTGCTCCAATCTTCTAACCAATTAAATTCGTAGGCAATTTTGTTTTTCTATCTTCCCATCACTTGTGAGTAATGCATATGCAATTGAGTGACTAACGGGTCGATGCCAATTTTTAGAAGTAATATTAAGGGTTGGATCTATAATATTGTAATAAAAACACGCACGTGTAATAGTCTGTAAAATGTCTAAAACGCCTTCTAGCCACATAATGTGTAATTTAGCTCTTTGTAAACCTTTTCTTTTATGCCGATTGTACCTTGTACGTAGGAGCGTATCGGATCATATTGAGCCCACTAAACAATACAGTATTATTGTTATTTTGTTTCCCCTCAGTCTAGTTGCAAGGCAACCAAAGAACATTTGAACTGTTTTTTTTTCTTTTGTAAATATCGCTGATGATATCATAGCGGTCATGTCGAGACTATATTACACTTTTGCGTTCTGTATTTTCTGATAGTGCAGAAGAAGCTATATCAATGTGAAACATGCTTACAAATATAACATTAAATCAGCTTCTTTATAATAAGTGTGTTGGCTAGAAGAAGAAACGTGTAATTTCTATCATCTGGGCAAATAATTCAATACCTCAGGCTTTCAGGTAAAACTTACCATCTCTCAGACTGGAATCAAGAATGTAAATATACTAAAAGTTGATTTTGTTCACTTTCCAACAAATCCGCCAGGGTACTTCATCCTCTGGTACTTCTTTGTTTTGTTATTTCTATTGTTTTTTTTTGTTTTTTGTTTTTATTTGAGTATCTTATAAAGTTTATTTGCTGTTATCTAATTCCTATGTTTCATTTCAAAATTCGTACTGTTATCCCAGGTCAATTCAATTTTGGTATAAGTGTAATTCTCAGTCACACAGGACAGGAACATAGAGTACTTTTTTTCAGCCCTAGAGAACCAAGGAGCACTTCGTCGTTAGAGAAAACTCTTAGGGATGAGTCTTGCAAATTCCATCGCCCGGTAATTGCATTCGATTCTTGCACATGCACCTCTCTCTTTATAGAGGCGCAGAATATCCGATTGATGGGGGGGAACAGGACACATTTTATTATGCCAGTTCTTCATATGGGCAGTGGTGATGGAACTTGTGACGACTACTCCCGGTATCAGAATTTATTTTGTATTTTTATCATTGAAAATTTGAGACATCCCGATCCACTCTCCCTCCATAACATCCTATTCGTTCAACCTCCCTAAAGCCCTGGAGCCGTTCTGGGGAGTTTGAATTGAATTTTGTCTCGAGTAACATTTATTAAGACCTTCCTAAAAGTAATTGTAACCGCCTGTGATTGCTTGCTCCACAAGCAAAAGCCGTGGTTATAATTAAATGGCGCCCGAACAGGGACCCGAAATTTCTTAATAAATTTACTCGAAATTAATTAAATTTTATTGTCTCGTAGACTGTGAAATTCTCCCATAAATTCTTTTATTTGTTGCTCTGATATTTGCAGAAATCAGTAACTTTGAGCGGTAAAAAAAAGAGCAACTAAATCAACTGCGATTTAAGTTTGCATCATTGGAATAATTAGATAACATTTATTGTTTTTAGATATCAACGATCTCTTAAATAATGTCACATCCAAATCTTTGGCCTGTCAGTTGTTTAAGTAATGAAATAAGTTGCTTCTAATCACCTAATCTTTTTTACTATGATGTGTTAAATAAAGGTAACAGAAGACAAGTCAGTCACACCGACATCGTACAATAATAATAATAATAATAAGTGCATTTGCTATTTTCTGTTTGTCTCAATTAACCGTTAATTTGGCTGAATAATATGTTGTTGAATAATAACAAAACAGTGTAAATAATCGACTACTGCCTATGAATTTATTTATTTATTTTTACGTCGTGAATAGAATAAAAGCGCTCTGACATCTAAATAGCAACACAATATGTGTAAATCAACACATTTATAATTTTTTCTGTAAGAGTTTACGAAAAACAATTATGAGAATTAATATTTATTTTCAGTCATGCCATCAATTCCGTTTTGCTCTTTGTTTAAAGTGAGTGAATTAAACTGCACAAACCTTAATATTCTTTATGGATAGAAGTAATAGTCATTTAATAAAGGATTTAATTGGAATACTTATATCAGCCGTTAATTCATTCTAATCTTGTTGTAATGACTGAGTCCATTTAAAAACAAATGATTAATTTCTATGAAAGAATTGAAAACTAATCAACTTCTTTTTTTTAATGCGAATTATGTAAATGTCGTAGACATCTTGGAAACACTGGAACTGGTTATGACGTCACCGAAACAGTATCGTGTGCGATTTTCTTTTCTACCCGATTTTGTTGTATTTGTAGTGCTCCTCCGTGTTCCTCGCGTACCCCTCCGCGTGTCCATAGGACACCTTTAAATTCCATTTTTTCTTTCATCTGTTTGTTCCTGTGTCCTTTTGTGCACTTGTTTGACATGTTGGTGCACAGCATTGCTACCTGCGAGAAGAAAACAGACAGAAAGGAAACGGCGAGCCTTGAGAGGCGGTTGTTGACTATTGTTTTGATCAGACAGAGGATTGGAAGAAATGAAAAAAGAAGAAATAAACAAAAGAAGAAATAAAAAGAGAATAAAAAGAGCAGGTACTAGTATACAGGGCAGAGTAAGTTTTTGTATTAGTGTTAAGAATATGCATTTATTGTGTTCAATAGTGTTAAGTAAGACTTAGGTGTTTGCTATTCGTATTTTGCAATGATTTTTTTTCGCAAGCTTGTTTCCTTTGTATAATTTTTGTGGTAGTATGTAAGTTAGATTCCATCGCAGTAAAAGACATAGATATAAGTTCGTGTATTTTATTTGGTGCAGTGAGTATAATGTGTATTTATAGTGTTTGCAATGCTTTTAACTATGAATAACTTATAGTGTGTGTATTTATTGGAAATGTTCTTCCCGAGATATATGTTCGGAAGTGTAAGTGTATTATGTATTACACCTATTAGTGTAAAGTGCACGTCATTGTGTATTTTTTTTGGTCAAAATCTGGAATGCGTCGGAGAATCAAACTAGTGAAAAGGGACTTCGAAGAAAAGGGTAGCACTCAATATATGAATTGAATAGTCGTTTCTACATTCAGTGATCCACGTCAGTGACGTTGGCAGTGAGAGATCTTTATTTTTTTAGTACTGTTTACTGTATGCGTGTACACATATGTAGGGTTTTATGTGAGTTAGTGTTACATTTTATTTATATATCTATAGAAGATTTTTGTGAGGTTAGTAAATTGGTATATATTATTCGAAGAATACTGTAATTAATCAGGGAAAGAAATTTTGTTTTTCACAGAAAGCGCTGGGTCAGTATAGTCGGGTGATGAGAAAGCTTCGATCCGCCACCAACGCAGAAAGAAGGAAGATCATGACGGGGGAACAGCAAACGTGTCCTGCATGTGGAAAGGTCATAGGGGAGCAGACCGGTGGGTGCGAGTCAGACTTGCTGCCGTGTCTGACGTGTTCAGGCCTCGACGAATTTCAGTTAGTCGGCCAAGCACACGAAAGACGAAATCCTGATGAAACTGTGTCCCAGGAAGTGCAGACTGACGACACCGAAGCAACACATACGGATAATATGATCCCCTCTTGCAGTGTAGAGACCACGCCAGATTCCTCCATGCCCAGCTGGGTTAAAATGCTAATGCAAGAAACAAAAACGTTGCTGGAGAGTCAACAGAAGGAGACACAGACACTAGCGAAGAGGCTCGAGACACAGCTGGAGAGTCAACAGAAGGAGACGCAGACACTAGCGAAGAGGCTCGAGACACAGCTGGAGATGCAAACAAAAAGAATCGAAAATGTAAAGGTCCAGCAGGAGACTCTGTTACTAGAAATTCGAGCGGATAAGTTGGAACTAAATCAAAAGATTGACCAGACACAAAGTTCAATTGACCGGCTGCAGCAGGAGACTTCTCAGAGACTGGCTGCAAACGAAACGAGGGTCGAACACCTGCACCAGCAACTCGAGGCAGACCAGGGTCAAGTGAGAGAAAATATCAATGCTCTTAGAACGGACCTTGGAAATCGAATAGCCCAACTCGGGTTAGACGTCCAAACAAGTCAGCAGACTCTCACTCAGCAGCAAATCAATATGGACCAATGCCAGCAAACTTGTACTGAGACAGCCTCAAGTGTCACTGCGCTCCAGGCGCGCGTTACTCAGATTGCCGCAACTGCTGAGTCGCGACACAATGAACTTGTCAGTAGGTTGGCTCAGGTCGAGACCAGGGTTGTCCGGCAGGAAACTGAAGTTACGGGCCATCCATTGGTACTGGACCCCTCTACAGGTACGAGTCCTCCGAATGATGTACCAACGTCGCCATCCGCAGTGAATCCGTTCCTGCAAGGCACTGTGGAACCTGCAAGGTCATTGGTCAGCCAACAGCTGGATAATTGTTCTTCACAAGTCAGTGGGAGAAGCTTCCTTCGAGCGCCAAAAATCGATGATCTGCCTACTTTTAATCCGGACTCGGATTCCATCCTACCGTCTGCCTATCTAGAGAGATTGCAGGAGGATTGCAGACTCTATTGCATTCCGGTGGGTGAGGTACTTCCAGTCCTGCCAAGGATTATGAAGGGTGCCGCCAGAATGTGGATAGATAACTACCTGGATCAGCTCCGATCATTCGAAGATTTCAAGGTTGCATTCCTTTGTAATTTTCAGAACGAGCAGATCATCCAAAGAAAACTAACCAGGCTCAGGAACACGAGATATAGGTCTGATACCAGGAAGTCTTTGAGAGAATTTTTCTGGGAACAAGTCAAAGCATTCAAAGAACTTAGTCCCTCAATGTCAGAAACGGAAATCCTCTCTAACGTGAAGAACATGTTGCCCATTAGGATACAGAGGCAGCTGATTGGTGTTCACCTCCGTGACACTGAGGAACTGTCGATGATCCTGTGGGACAGTGAAGAGTTGGATCGACTGGAACACTATCAAAGAGATCGGAAATCATCACGTGGAGCCCATCGGGGAGGGTTCAATCAGCAGAGATTTAAACCGTCAAATGTCCAATACATACAGACCCATCCACCTTCAACGAATACAAGAAATAGACCCTCTCGGAGGACGCACCCTTATGGTGGTAGAGCAAGGGGCGGACGAGACAGGGAACAGGACATGGGGAGTGATCTCGCTTCTGCGGGTACGGTCAATCCAGAAGACGCTTGAGATAGAGATGGAGCGCCGAGAGGACAATATCCACATCGGGGCTCAAACCGGCCCAACCACTCACGACAATGGCATATCCAACAAGCATCCAGAAGACAGCAACAAAACCGGAACCTTAGAAATAGGGGTCGATGGAGGAGATCAAGAGATCGAAATCAAAACCAAGCAACCGGAGATCCGCCCGCATCTGATAGATCCATATCGGGTGCACCAGAATTGACCGATCAAACCAAAGAATAGAAGAAATTGAACTTCGAGGTTCGCCTCGACAACTATACCATCACCCATCATTCACATGATATTTCTCGATGTGTCCACATTAATCTACTTTTTCTATTCCCAGGAAGAAAACATGGTAGAACTTAAATGCCTGAAACTGGAAGCACGAACATTAAATCTTTGCGACCGGACGCAGTCGTCTTGGTTCTCACGTGAGTCCCGCTGAATGAAGATATTATGCCAAGAGATTATGCCAATTGAAGCCTCACTTCCGAAAAGAAAAGATAACCAGAGTGAAGCCAGTTTGATGAAGGAGATAAAGTGGAAATCCGGCAAGCTGTTAAGAATTTTGTTTCTTTCGACTGCAAACGAGAGGTCACTTGTAGACTATTGGGGAAGTTACGTTTATATTTTTTTGTTTGAGTATGAACCAAGAGGATGGTTCCTGAGGTGTTAGAGTCAAGGGACTCACACTAACGCTCTTAGGCGTAGACACATTTAGGGCAGGAGATGCGCACTCAATGAAGTTGGACGCACCCTCACAGTCCGCCTTCAGTATAGAGCAAGAAATTCCGTCTTGTCTTCCCGTAGCGATGCCGGAGGAGCCGACGATGCCCCCAATATGTAAGTGGACCACATGATCTCTCTTAAGCAACCAGAAGTGTTTACTAGTTCAGTTATTCTCAAGCGCCGATGAAGATCCACTCCTCCAATTCCAAGCTGTGCTTTCGACTTCCTCCAATAGTACACGGAAGTGCAGCGCGAACGTGAAGGGGAACGAATCCAGGCGAATTCTTTTAAGTGTATCACGGTTGAAGCGAGGACAGCTCCAGCAGATATACAGATAAAATTTGTCGTGCATACGAGAAAACAAACCTTGGAGAGCGGAAAATTTTGAAAGAATCCAGGCATAATATTAGTTTAAGTTGACAGAA
>JAGDQP010016668.1:695-40104 GCA_022664845.1 Lepisma saccharinum
GGTAAGGCAGTATGAACAATTTGTAGGATGCAAATATAACACGCAGTTCAACAATAAGAATACTTATTTCCCTCATCACCATCAGACATATGAGTAAATATTACCACTACACCTGTTCTTCGACTTATTTGCATTTAATCGCTTCATATATAACCACTTTTTCCTTGAACTTCAGACAACGTGCATAATGCGTCCTTGAAGTAGACAGACCATCAAAATTTCAAAATACATTTGCAGGCAAGATACACAAGTCCGCATAAAGAAGAAGTTAATACGTTGTTAAGCTGTGCCACCACACATTTGCAAAAGAAAAAAAAAATGTAGACTTAGATTATTATCATCTTGAAGGTCATGCATGGTTCTTGCAGTGGCTCTTGTAAAATTACTTTCTTCTGTCTACTTTTGTCTTTTATTTTGTAAGGATTCTTTTTTTCGTCTGTGTTTATGTAAGACAAAATGACGAACGTGTGAAAAATCGCACAGTACCTAAGAATAGTTGCTTTATCATTTTCATCTTTTAAAATGTTCAAATGTACCTTGTCATTTACACTAATGTACTGGAGAAGACTTAATGTCATTTTTTATTAATTTATTTTTACAAACAGGAAGGGATTAATTTTGTTTTTTCCGCATTGTCATGGTTAACGTATCATTGATGTAATTTCCGAATACTGTCAGATAAGAACAATTAAACGTCAGAAACACTTTTAAAGTGTAATAATCGTCTTGAGTTGTTATTGATATAGTAAACGATTAGTTAGCGTTTAGGGACTTAACTTGAAATTTTTGCTAAAGTGAGTTCTGCAACACTTCGTTTTAACGACGACTACAGAAGTTGAACCTGTGACCACGCGTACTGAAAGAGAGCGTGCTAACCCCTAGTATAGCGTATAACGTAAACTGCCTATAGTCAAATAGCATGTTTAAAACCATGAATTGAAACGGGTCTATGTCAGAACGCCCACTGGTCAGATCGCCCACTTCTGAAAAATAGTCAGAACGCCCACAGAAATGGTCAGATCGCCCACAGAAACGGCTAAACACGCAAATCCAGAAATGGTCAGAGCGCCCACCTGTAAGAACGCCCACTCGTAAAAATGGCAACAACGTTGGGTCTATGCCAGAATGTCCACTGGTCAGATCGCCCACCTCTGAAAGTGGTCAGAATGCCCACCGAAACTCGAAAATGTCTTAAAATGAATTTAAGTAAAACAAAAGTAATGTACGTACAATCAACATGATGCAAAGAAGGAAATATTGATTCACGGAGAGACAATAGGCATAGTTAATGAGTATGTCTACTCAGAGCAGTTCAAATCAACGTATGCTAAGTTGATGGATGAAATAAGTAGAAAATGCAAAATGGCGTGGAGCTCGCTTGGAAGATCACATTTTATTTTCAAAAGTAAACTACCAATGTGTCTCAAGGAAGGAGTTTATAAGCAATGTCTCTTACCTGTGATTATATACGGCTGTGAAACTTGGACATTGAATGCGCAAATGACCCAAAGATAAAGACTCACAGAAAGAGTTATGATGAGATGAATGATAGAAATAACTATGGAAGACTAATGTATTACATTGGATTACCAGAGGAATAAAACGACCGAGACGACGTCCAAATGCAAGATGGTTAGATGCAATTAATCGTTTTTCAGGAGCTACATTGATGAGGATTGCAGCTGAGCGAGATATGTGGAAAGAAAAGGGGGATACCTTTATCCAGCAGTGGATAGAAAACGGCTGAATATGATAATGGTTCCTTAAATTACTCTTCATATGTGCCTTTAATTATGTTAGTTAATTAAAAATTGTACTTAAAAGCTAATAGAATGAAATTAACTACATTTATCATGTTTTCATTTGCACGTTGAAAACAGTTTGAATTTTAAATTATATTTCAACGAATATTTTATTTCGTTCATATTGCTTTAATGTGACGTGTTTTCAGTTTCCCTTTCTCTGCTATGATATAGATTTCGCTCCTGATGCGTTTTTCTAAGGCTATATATTACACTTATTGAGAAATGCAAATTTAATAAAAAGGGTCTTTGGAAACGTACCAAATAATTTTATGTGCACAGGCCCCGACTGGACTCCGACTCACTAGTTTAACAGTGGGCGTTCTGACTGGTAGACTTTGGGAACGTTTTCCCGAGTTTTGGTTTTCATTATGTTTGTTCAATAACGATTTAATATATGTATTAAACTGCAAAAAAATAAAGAATTAACCGTGTACGTCGCTAGGGTTTGTATTTTCTAACCTGTGGGGATCCTGATCATTTTGGTAGGCGTTCTGACCCTTTTTAAAGTGGGCGTTCTGACCGTTTCTGTGGGCGTTCTGACCACTTTCAGAAGTGGGCGTTCTGACCATTTTGGTGAACGTTGTTGCCATTATTACGAGTGGGCGTTCTGACCATTTCTGAATTTGCCTCTTTTGCTATTTTGGTGAGCGATCTGACCGTTTCTGTGGGCGTTCTGACCACTTTCAGAAGTGGGCGATCTGACCAGTGGGCGTTCTGACATATTCCCATTGAAACATGTTTAAAATGATTGTCCCATCCGGCGCTATATTTAAAAACCAAAAGAAATGGCAAAATAAAATCGGAGTTTCTTTAAACTCATCAAATGGAGACCCTGCGTTTAATTTTCACTTAATGTAGTGACCATATTGTCTGTTCATTCTGGTTTCCAACTCAAGTTCTTAAAGAAAAGTAGAAATTTACATTTTCGGTAGTATTCTTTATGACAATAAACAAATTTGCTAAAACAACCTTTAGAAAACACTTTTTTGTCTTTCTATGTTCTATTTATGAAGCGGTATTACGCCTTTTTCCAAATAGTCCCACTCGTGCGTAAAATCAACCGTCACAATGTTATGACGTAAGCAATCAGGAGAGGGCTTGTCATTGAACTACAGACTTGTCACTAGTATGTTGGATAGTATTGCTCTTGGTTGTTTGGTAGAAGCGATATCATAAATAGATGGAGATAAATTGTGTAAGTGGTGCATAGTTCCTTTGTTCATTAACACGTCAATAAGATTTCTTAACAAAATATTTGTTAAAGGGATCATACACGGTCAAGCATGTTGGTGAGCATGCTCGGAGCCCAACATGCTCGCCAGGTTGCTCGACCATGTAAGGACGCGATTCCAACTTGCTCGACTGATTTGTTGGGTTGGGTGCTCGGCTCGACAGCTACCTCCAACTCGAACGCAACATTGAGCATGTTGAGTCGTGTATGGACAACCGATCGAGTGGCTCGCCCGTCATGCATGAACGTCATTTCGTAATGTTCTAGGGGGAGTTAGCTGAGGAAATATCTAGAGGTCGGGTAAAGAGATATTTATCACTATTCGATGTAAAATTCACGTCTTGTTTTTCCTCTCGTAATGGTGTCATGGCACTGGCTTCTATTAGCAATCTGCTGAACTCCGTCGAGGAGGTTAAACGACGAGACGCTGGCGTGAATAATAAAGTTTTTACACATAGCAAAACAAGGCATGTAAGAAACAAAAATATATGTTGAAACTATTCCACTGAAGCTACTATTCCTATTCGTAGAAGTAAAATCAAACCTGTTTCTCGATAGAGATTCGATCACTCCGCGGTGAAAATATAAAAGGTTGAATAATCTACGTACTAACTAATTTGGTCACAATAACAAAACATTAAACCGAACATAAAATAGGGATAAGAAAAAAAATACAAATTGGAACGATACCATGTCATTTATTTCTGTTATTAAAATTTGGTATTTACTGTTTTAACTTGTTTAAGTGTTTGTGCTATGGTATGTATTAATTATTTCTTTAAGTGATGATGTGAATGTTCTTTCTTTTTCATGGTTTTAAATTTCTGAGTAACAAACATACACATCCAGAAACATATACAGGGTGTTTCAGGACCTCTGGTACAAACCTCGGGAGATGAATCCTCATGTCAAAACAATAAAAAAAAAGTTCATACGAACACGCGCCCTATCATGCGTAGTTCCGGTGCTAGAGGACCCCAAAAACGTTCAAAACTGTACTTCAAGGCCATTTATTTCGAACACTAACAGCTGTAGAGCTTGCGGTCCATCGTTTCGTCAAAGAAATCGGACCTGCTCATTCGGAAAATGCACATGTCAGAAGTGAAGAGAAAGTGCGTGAGGGATTTCCAAGTGAAATTAAGGATTCCCCAAGAATTGAACAGCGAAATTGGGGCGATCAGAGCATTTAGAGAATGACTTAATACCAGAGAACAATACTACGTTGGTTGTATGTCGATACCTCACGCACGTGCAAGTTAGGGAAGGAATAAAGAATGTTATGCATGGTTGCATAATAGCAGAACGTATTTAAAGGCGATTTATTTCGAATAGTAATAGCTTTAGAGCTTGCGGCCTATCGTTTCGTCAAAGAAGTCAGACTTGCTCGTTCGGAAAATGCATATGTCAGAAGTGATGGAAAAATGCGCAAGGGATTCCCGAGTGAAATTATGCAACCACGAAAAACATTCTTTATTTCTTCCTCATATTGCATCTGTTTGAGTTATCACCGTGGAATCAATGTGATATTGTTCTCTGATTGGAAGTAATAATCTACATGCTCTGTTCGACCCACATTCGTTGTGCAATTCTTGGGGAATTCCTTACTTCAATCGGGGAATCCCTCGCACACTTTCCCGTTACTTCTGATAGGTGCATCTTCTGAACGAGAAAGTCCGATTTATTTGACGAAATGACGAACCGCCAGCTCTACAGCTATTACTATTCACAATACATCGGTTTAAAATAGTTTTGGACGTCTTTGGGGCCCTCTAGCGCCGACAATACGCATGATAGGGCGCGTGTTCATATGAACTGTTTTTCTTGTTTTGATATGGGGATTCATCTGCCGAAGCTTGTACCAGAGGTCCTGAAACATCCTGTATATATTGAACAACTACAAATTGATTGCGACAAACTAATCAGAAGATGGCGTAGTTTTCGTTAATAACGTAGCACATGGAATTTCTCAGTATTTCATGCTATCTTTCTACGTAACGAGAAATCGTAGCACGGAAATTAAAAAAAAAAGGTGATGTACACAATCAAATCGTTAAATACATAAGGACGTTGAAAACGGAAATGTCCATTAACATATTTGCAATCGAATAACACTCTTATGATGCTACATTCTTCATAGCGAAGAGAACCGCTCGACCGTAGCTTAGTTGATAGAGAGTTGAGTTAGAAATTGAAAGGCCCTAAGAGCGAGCCCAGAGAACGCCTATCCTGCCTGAACTTTTCGAGGGTTTTGTCTCAGTAATACCAGGCAAATGTCGGGTGGGTACCTACTGACTAAGCCCTAGTCGCTACTACCTTCCGACATCCTCTCCCCACCCTATTCCGGCCTGAACTCGAGTCACATAAAGGCTATAAATAATTTAAAATAGCGAAGCGGAGTGAAAGAGGTTAAAAGTTAATTCAACTATATATGTTTCTCCATTCTTAAAACGTTTCTTGTCAAACTTGTGTAATTTGCATTACTCGGAAGTAAAATTGATGGTCAGTAGAAATTACAACTTCACGCAGAGAGGAAATAAATCTTGTCAAGTCAGATTCGGCACGTAGATGCATTGGAAAACTAGCTTCCGCGTCGTTGCCAACATGACAATCATGCACGTGCAACATGAACCGCTATAATCAATGACAAAAAAATGACAACATGCAATGCGAATTCTCTCTTTCAAGATGCACGATGATAATCAAGGAATGAAGGTACTGCAAGTACATTAAGATATGAAAGCAATCATCTACTAGAGTCTTCAGAAATTAATATACGTTTTTTGTGTTAATTGACATTTTCTTTTTAATCGACCCCACAAAAAGATTTCATTTCATTTTGACCATTGCGAAGAATACTATTGCGTCACCCAAATCAGCTGAAGAGAATCTTATTATAGATTTAAATTCAGCAATCTAGATTTAACGCTGCTGATCTTGGTTTGGTAAATCTACAGTTTCCCTTACGGTACTATGGACCATATGTACTTAGTTTCTTACACAGTAAAATACAGTTACTTAAAATTGAAACAAAAGTTCTTATCTGTGCACCGAGAAACAATTTTCTTATAAATGAGATATCAACATTCTCATTTTAATTGAAAATAAGAACATGCGGGTAGAGAGAAGAATTTTTTTCTCAACTTTAAGTAACTGTATTTTACCACGTAGGCACACTAGCGTCCAAAAAGCGGGCAGAGAGAAACTGACTTCAGATTTGAGATCATCGACCTATATGCATGAGGTTATTTGCAATCTGGTATAAGGCTACAGCCGTTCGTATAGTATTATTATTTTGCATTATATGTACTCACTCTGTAAAGCAAACTAACACCATGACGAAAGCAGAGAAAGAGGTAACGGTTCCGAATTTTTGTTCAGTGACCTCGATTTCTTACGTCATTTTCTACTATAGTTGTCACCATAATTTCTGCATACGGTATTTTTATACTTAATGTACTTTGTGAAATTGAACATATCTTAATTAGATTTTCACTATTCTTACTAAAACTGAACATATCTTAATAACAATTTGCTGACAGATTGAACATATCCTAATGAAATTTTCATTATTTTCATCTGCGGATTTTCCAATTGTCTTCACATGCAATCCAATACCCATACCAACATGCACATCGTCGATAAAACCTATATTCATGGTATTTCTTTATTATATGCACTTCAATTCTTTCCCCAAATGTTAGAGTCGCGAATAGTGTAATGGTTACAGTTGCAAATTAAGCATCTGTTCTGGAGAGAAACATAGATTCAAATCCTGTCGTTGGCTATCGTGATTGAGATTGTCCAAATTTCCCCTTTGTCTCACTTCGAGAATGCACGGAAATTTGTCCCTGACCCTAATAGCCTTTTCTCATATCTTGTTCCCGAAAGATGTTTCGCCAAGAAATGTCATTCATCAGAAATCAATATTTCGCGACTAGAAAATTAGGTATTATAGAGAATGGTTACCTTATCTCTCTTCTCGCTATAATTATGCTTCTGGAGGTGAAACATTTTGCAAAATAAAGTTATTTTTAGATCTTATTTCTCGTTTCACAAAGACCTCCTCCTGTTTTAAGTGGCTGTATCTTCCAAACGGTGCGTTTGCGTCAAATGGGTACTATAAGGTAATTATTGTCGTGGTTTTAAATTATTTCCACATGCGTACCCCTTGGAAGCCCGTTGGCAGTAAAATGTGTGTACTTAATATAGTGTGCTTTACCCACAAATTTAGATGTGTAGTTGTAATTTATTAGCTCAATAATGGGACGCGAACAATGGAATAATAAGGTGAACAGACAGTGCATACACATTTACGTGCAAAACTCAAAAGATAGCATAATTATTTCGAGTAAATTTATCACAAATTACATAAACACTATATTCCGTAAATCAATTTTTATTTTTATTTATTGTTAATTGAAAAAAAACTTTTAATGGGTTTTTAATTGGACTTTAGCTTTTTCTGCCATCTCGTAGCCACTACGCCACTACTTTTGGCGTAGCACTAAACGGGTTAGAACGGACCCCCAGCGGTACGCATAGCACCGGTTAGGAAAAATCACTGCCTTAAAATGTTTCAAGAAATAACAACTTTCATTTAACAAATTAATAATAATAATAATAATTCACAGCCATATTCTGTCTACTACTGGATGAGGCCTCTCCCGGATGGAGGAGTTGGTTTACTGCTCCCACGCTGACCAGACGTGTTGGGAGAGGAGAGCCGAAGTTCTCAATTGTGATCGCCCCTGTCTTTTATTCACAGCTGGTCTCCAATTGCATCACGATGCTGGGTGAGCACCGTTCCAGACCCTCTCGCGTTGGAAAAAGTCCCTTAAACAGAGCTGGGAATCGAACGCATGTGGGACCCCATAATCAACACTCAGCGACGGTAACCACTACACCAGCCGACGGTAACCACTAGGGCAACCCTCATCCTGAAAATGGTTCGGATCTCAGTATGAAGATAGAATTTGATTTAAAGTTTTTCAACACACAAGAAAACTATAATAAATAATAATGAACCAAATTCGAAAAAGATGGTCATTTCATATGCAATCAACAAACAACTCACTTTAAAATAATTAGAGCTGCACTATTTTAAAATAATGTGAAAATTTTCAGATTCATTGTATCATGTTATCAGAAACAAAATGTAAAATTACACGTTGTTTCCTCTTATCTTTCGATCGATCCTAGCAGCCATTTTTCATCGGGCATGTGTACGTCGTTGAGCATTTACAAAGCTTTACTAAAAACATGTACACATTACAAAACGGATAGCAAAATTTATAAGGCTGCGATTAGTGTCATTACGATAGTAAAAGTGTAGACCGTCACATAAAATTGTTATATATTTGCAAGATAAAAATTGTTGTGGCAATACGCGGCGCACCTTACTTGTACATGGGCAGATTTATGGGGGCATGGGGGCATTGTCCCCCGCCCCCAATCGTTTCAGAATGACTTTAAATGTTTCATTCTAAATGATAACTTTTAAAATGATTTTTTCCCCAGGGTCTCTCTTCTAAATCCGTCCATTGCCGTAGAGTATATATGTGGGTTGAATATAAACCGTAATAAGTAACTTTGGAAATATTTTATTTCGTTCTAGGTGAAGAAAGGCTCCAAAATTACTAATTTTGAAAAATTGTCACTTTCCAAGGTGAAGAAAATAAGATAAAAATGTTAAAATTATCCAGTCAATATAGCTTTGTAACGGTTTCCGAATGCATGTGTTTTCATTTTGTTATTTAAACCCCTTTGGGTGAGACAAAAGTTTAGGGGAGGAGGAGAATCCAACTGTGCGAAGAATGGCCTAGGTTTGTTTAACATGTAGGGTGACCAAACGTCCCGGAAAACCGGGATTGTCCCGGTTTCCGCTCGGCTTCCCGAGAACAGCTTTTCGGGACTCGGAATATCCCAATTTTCCAAACAATGAATTATGATGTCATAAATTAGTATTGATATCACAGTTTTTATGTAATGCATTCCTTGAATATCGTACACATTCCCCCTTAATTTTTTTCGCTTTCATGCTATTCAATTCGTATTTTCTCAACGACTTTCTTGATCCATCATGAAAATGAACTATTTACTTTCCACGATTTATTTTTAGATTAAACAGATTCATTATACTATGTAGATCACACAAAAGAATAGATGGTAATGACGCTTAGATCTAGAAAATATCTATTACTAAATTAGAGGTCTATGTTCCAAAAAACTACCGGGTTAAAGTCCAGATTTTCTCAAAATTTGAAATCCTAAGTAAGATTCAGATTTACATTTAAAAATCTAATTTTGCTTCTTGTGCACGAAATCTTGTTGATCTGCTTTTTAATTCTTCAAAATCTCCTTGTATCGTTTTACCTATTCATCTGCTTTCTGTCCACTCAAACTGCTGACGGATGGTTTCTGCTGTTTTCATCATACGAGTGACATCTGTATTTATAATTTGAAACATTGCTTTAATTTACATAGCTGTGTATGATGTAATGAACGGGATGCAGGATGTAAAACGAGATGTCCCTGATTTTTTTTTTAAAAAATATATATTTAGTCAGCCTATTAACATGTGAAAGTTAAACACTAATGGACGCCAATATAACAATATTATGTAGAATAAAAGTCATATATAACCCATTTCTTTTCATAACAAGTAAAGTGGAACATAAATTGTAATTTTGAAAGGCCGTTTCTAAATTTTTAGTCTAAGGAAAATAAATAACGATAAAGACCTTAGTTGAACAGTGTCAAGTCACCGAGCCGCCGTAGCTCAGTGGTAGAGCGTTGGCGTCGCCTTCGGGAGGCTGTGGGTTCAATTCTATCAGCCGACCATCATGACTGAGTTCTTTCCAGGTCATCCTCAGTTACACCAGGTAAATGATGGATGGCACCTTCAAAATAGGCCCTGACCGACACCTTCCCGAATGGTTTCCCCCTCCCCCATCCCGGCCTGAACTAAACATCATAAATAACACTCAAATACAACAGTATCGACAACTACATTACCGAGAGTCGAACACGAATTAGTGGGTTAAACACGAAAGAATCAAACATGGATTGACTTAATTCGGCAGATAATACATATAGAACGCAATTTACATGCATAATTATGTGATCTCTGGGTGGCCGAGAGCTTAGAGCACTCGCTTTTTGTGCGCAAGGTTTCTTGAAAGGAATGATTCGGGTCGGGTTTCATTTAACAACATTTTAGGTCCTGTCTTTACAAGACCATCAGCTCGTGCAGGACGTTGATAACAATTTAATTAATTAATTAATAAGGATATGTAGATGATTAAATGCTTGAACTAAGATACTCATTATTTTCTGTATACCTGGCTGATTATGAAATAAATTGGGTTGGTGTTTGTAGATTCGATTATTTTATTAGCTCAATCAACATTTTATTACATTGGCGTCTATTAGTAGGCTACTTACCTTTTGTATGTTAAACAAACCTAAGCCATTTCTGGCTCGGTTGGGTTTCCCCCTTCTTCTTTAAACTTTTGTCCCACCCATAAGGGTTTATATATCGACATGAAAACGTGTACACATTCATCGTATTTTTTCAAAATATCATCTCGTCCCTCACATAACTTTTTTGACCTTGAACAATGACAATTTTTCAATTCTAGTAATTTTGGACACAATTTTCATCTAGAAGGAAATAACATATTTCCAAAGTTACTTACTACGATTGATATTCAACACACAGAGATACACCAAGGTACACTTCAGGTTAAAATATCTAGTACAATTATATTTAAAACATTACCCAAGTTGCACAATCAAGGAATCGCGCATATCAAAAGCGGTGCGCCGCCATATTGCCAAAAAAGAACTTCATCTTGCAAATAACAGTGTTGACAGTCTGTCCCTGTACTAGTGTAATGACACCAATCTCAGTGTGATAACTTCACCTTGCGCTTTGTAATACAGGTTTAAGCAAAGCTCTGCAAAAGCTCAACGACGCACACATGCCTGATGAGAAATAGCTGCTACGATCGAAAAGTGTAAACTTACATTTCGTTTCTACTAATATGATAGAATGAATGTGCAAATTTTCACAAATTTTAAAAATAGTGCAGATTTCATTTTTTTTTTTTTAGGTTTGTTTATTTCATATGGAACGATACAATAGGGTTCTATAAAATACTAAATACTCACCCAGTAACTGATTTCCATTGAAAAGTTGGTGAAAGTCAAAGGATGCCCACGCTGGAACAGCGGATACTCTAAAATCAGTCAAGTCCATATACAATTCACCATTCCTTTTTACTGGCTTTCCTTGCAGATCATAAACGACCTTTAAATTATCTATAAAAAAAGAAGAAGAAGAAATAAGAGATGAAGTTAGTACTTTAGGAAACAAAACATCATGACAAACATATATTTACACCGGTTTCCATCTCAACTCAAGCAGGGAGTATCTGGTCACCCCCTCCAATTTTGTGCAAAAAATATGGTAGTTTCTCCTATTGGAAACATGAACGGTACAGAAAGGATTAAAAAAAATGGCTGAGTTAGGGCCCGTTCAAAATTGCCTGTCCCCGAGCCGACAGTGAAAAACACTTAAATCGTCATATTTCGAAATGAAAGCTGCTTCAAAGCTATAAAAGCTAGAGACATGATTTTTTTATTCTGAAGGACATAAATTATAGTTATCTAAAGTCCTAGGAAAATTTGTAATTGTACGGGATGACCAGAGAAAAATTGACAAATTACGCTAAAACATTGTAATTTTTAGTAATTCAAGAATTTCTTTTTCTCCAAAAAACAACCGATCAAAGGTGTAATACCAGTAACCTGGTGTCTTACTTGTTTAGTCCTAGCAGTATTTTTTACTCTGTTCCAGGGTACGTAGTTTTCGTACTATTTTTCAGCAAAAATACCAGAAATGAATAAATATGACATATTCTAACTGCAATATCTAAAAAAAAAAAACCTTAAAAGTTTTGAAATTTTTACCATATGATACCCAGATGGTAGAAGCCGATTTCCGGATTTCTGCATTGAACATGTTTTACAAATTTTAAACTCGGACCATCCCGATATTTACTTACAGCGTTATAACTCCAAAACTATCTACCCAAATATGACCGTTTATATTTTATTTATTAGAGCAAGGAACGTAGTTTCCAACATTGTAAGCCACGGGTTCGTGTTTTGAATGGGACGGAATTTATGACGGGAAGTGTTGGAGATAAAACTGCAAAAAATTTCTTTTTATTTCTTTTAAAAAATCCTGGAGGTTGTAAAACTGTTTCCCCATAAACAAAAATTACAATAAATATTTTCTGATCCACAAGCCCCCCCCCCCAAAAAAAAAAAGGACATTCCGGGGGAACTGAGTTATAAAAGAAATAGTCCAATCCTAACAGAGGAGATCACTTTCGCAATTTGGGAAGAACGTGACCTAAATAAAAATTCAGTTCCCAGTGAAAAGTTCCTGGATAATGCAAGAGGATAGATATGCAAATGTGTTACTCGTACCTACATCCGAACAGTCCAGAGAGATGCCATAGCAAGTTGAGAAGTTATGTGTCAGAAAATTCACTGTTGGTTTTACACTTCGATGCCTGATGAAATTCAGAGCTATCATTAGTGCAGTGTACAGATCATTAATAACATGTGTAACTTACTTTGGCAGTAAGACACAATCCTTTGTCGTGGTTTCAGATGATACAATACACGACTCAGCACATGCTCTCTGTGCTATTCACATGATTACCAAAGAAATCGAAAATCCGTTGAAATTTGAAACAACAGTTTATATTTCTGATGGAGCCGCAGGATATTTCAAAAATAGGTACCAGCTGTATGAGCTGACCAAAGGAGAGAGTAACATCGAAAGGAGGTGGGTGTTCACATCTACAAGCCATGGCAAAAGTGTCTGTGATGGCGTAGGAGGATTGTGTTTTCTCTTGTCCCAAACATAAAGTTTCTACACTTGCCAGATAGTGAAATAAGATCCTTTAGACTCAGTAAAGGTGAGGAATTGAGTAATACCTGTGGTTGGGATACGATCAAGTCATTACTGGGTGGTCCAACAAAATGAATCCAGTGTAACTAGAACAGTTCAACAGTTTCTTCATAAGGTTCGCATGGAGAAGCAGTAAGGAACTCATTCTTTGCATGATTTGCAAGTTAGCGAATATGTTGGTTTTGTTTATGATGATAATTGGAGAATGGTTCAAGTTACAGCAATTTCTAGGGCACTTGAGGACATCCCTACTATCACTCATGCTCCCTCATGGTCCAGCAAGAGGTTCCCAGTGACCTGAGGAATGTGGCAAGAGGGGGCGACATGTGTTCAGTGCTTGTAAAGGGTGTTCTTCTCAATGTTAAGCCTCCTGTACCTACTGGTCATTCCGCTCAATTGCATCAATTTGATTAGAGATAACTTTCTGTCGCCCAGAAGCTGTACTCATTTAAATATTTTGTAGAATGGTATTTGTAATTATATTTATTTTCTTATTTTTATGATAGTGAATGTTTACGTTGAGGAACAAATTAAAAATTCATTGAAGTGACACATATGTGATTTTTTCGAATCATGAATGATTGCTGATAATAGACATGTAATAACAAAAAATACTGGTAGAACTAACCAAGTAAGATACCAGGTTACTGGTATTACACCTTTGATCGGTTGTTGTCTTTTGGAGAAAAATAATTCTTGAATTACGAAAAATTACAATGTTTTAGCGTAATTTGTCATTTTTTTCTGGTCATTCTGTACAATTACAATTTTTCCTAGGACTTTAGATAACAATATAATTTATGTCCTTCAGAATTTAAAAAAAATCATGTCTCTAGCTTTTATAGTTTTGAAGCAGCATTCATTTCAAAATATAATGATTTACGTGTCATTATTTAATGATTTTTCACTGTCGGCTCGGGGACAGGCAATTTTGAACGGGCACTAACTCAGCCAAAAATTTAAAAAAAAAATCCTTTCTGTACCTGCCTGAGTTGAGATAGAAACACCTTTACTGAGAGCAAGATATGAAATGGGTAACAAATATACATTGTTGCATTTTATTTTTTAAGACAAGCTCAAAGATAGATACATAGTTTAAGCATTGTAACCAGTCAATCTGAGATTTCCTTCGAGTACTCTCCACCCAGTTCTCCGCGACACGACAACACTCAAATTATTCTACGCATGGTAAGATCGCCCCATCTGTTCATGAGAAGTAGAATTAAGTTATAATATATACGTATTGAATATTTCTCGGTTCTTAACAGCGTGTTAGATTTCCTCGGATGTCAAGAAACATTAAAATATGTGTACCGCTTCAACTCAGTGAGTGATATAAGAGATATATCTTGGATAATATTCTGTGCTTTGCTATTCGAAATTAGACTAAAGCTTTCACATCGTAATGGATCCGGAAGTAGCTAGTACCATCTGTTAGCAATCATCTTAACTATGCCGAATACACCAAGTGGTCAATTGGAAATGGATAGCTTTGCACGGTCTTTTATCCTTACTCATACCTTCGACACGTACTGCAGAAGAAGAGTATGTAATTGAGAAGGTGAGTAACAGATGACCCTATCTTCTGGTAGAAATCATACAACGTACAAAATCTCTGGAAATTAGTACCGTAACGAATTGAATGTCGCACAATTTTTATGAAAGTATTTTGTTTTAGAACTTTCTTGAAGATTGATTACTATTTATTTCTGGATTTGTATAGATTACGTATAGACATTATTTCAAGCATTAATATTTTCATATTATGAATATACAGACTGAGAGTTACCGTAGTAGTATTATTTATTCACTCTCAAGTCTCAACAGTTTGTAGTATCCATTAACTTCTGAGGAGGTCAATAGTGTTCTATATATTATATAACTGAATGGTACAGCATTTACCTGTAAAATGGAAAGCCTGAGTTGGTGGGTCCGCTACGTTTCGGCGCAGGCTACGTTTCGGAGCCAAAGTGAGGGAAACGGATATTTTTAACATACCTTGTGACATAGTGATGTATCTTTTACTTTTACGGTCCCCTGACGACATTTGATGATCAATGAAGTACTTAAAACATTATTTCTTGTACTCTGCTTCTAACTGCTTCTGACAAAGCTTTGAAGCATTATTTAAATTTCCACGGTTTGAGCTAAAGATGCCTAAGGGACATAAGAGGACCGGATGTTTCTATTGTTTACGAGAGTGCTAATGAGATGTAATTTGCATTCGTAATATATATACCGAACAAAAACACCAGAGGTGCAAAAAGTGGAGCGAAGTTCTTTAGCCCTAAAAAGGTGTGAAATGGGAGACGGATGAGCCAAGTTCCTTGGTGACAGCATGTAACAGGAAGAAAGGAACTTGGCGCGAGGTGGCAAGGTCCATCATCCTCAAGCTAAAAGGGTGGTTTGGATCCTAAAACCCACTACGTCCACCGCCACCAACCCTAAGGCTGTTGCCAGCGCGCGCGAAGTTCCTTTGTTCCTGTTACATGCTGTCACCAAGGAACTTGGCTCATCCGTCTCTCATTTCACACCTTTTTAAGGCTAAAGAACTTGGCTCCACTTTTTGCACCTCTGGTGTTTTTGTTCGGATTTCACAGCTTTTTGTACGTGTATAATATACATACTCGCTCGCTCGGCCTCGTTTAGGTCCTCGCCCTCCGTAGCTGGCTGCGCCCCCAACTTCGAGTTTTTGGGTACTTACGCCCCTTTATCGTAACCACTCTCCAGGACACTATGCTTCCATGTTGCAGATCTTTCCCCATACCCACCACCCGTGGGAATGTCATATTTATTGAAACATAGGGAAACTTTGCCATATTTATTGTAACCTACTTGTGATGATACACCTTTATAGCAAATTTGCTTCCTGCTGGCGGCCCTAAAATCCACCAACCCTAAGGCTCGAACATAATCTGGTGTTTTGCTCCGATTTCACAGATTTATATACTGGGTTCGCCTCGCTGGGTGTGCTGCCCCAGAATTCCGTGTGCGCCCCAACTTCAAATTTTTAGGGCTACGCCCCATTTATTGTAATCAGACTTTCTGGGGGCAGCGCCCCATGCTGTGCAGACCTTTTCCATATCCCCTCGGGGGCTGCATCCTCATAGTGGTGGTTTGATCCATTTATTGAAACAGTTTCGTGATGGTACACCTTCATACCAAATTTCGTTTCTCTAGCTTCAGTGGTTTGGAAAATGGTATTTGGGCGGCTATGTTCAATTAAAAAGAGCGATTTTTAAAAGGTTTTTCTTACATTGCGTTACCTACTTGTGATGGTACACCTTCATACCAAATTTCGTTTCTATAGCTCGAATGGTGTGGAAAAAGTTTTTGTGCGGCTATTTTGATCCAAGTTAACAACTTTTTCAGAAATGTAAATTATTCCTAAACTACTCTTGTTAATACATATTTATGCCAAATTTCGTATCTCTAGTTCAAACGTTCTGGAAAATGAATTATGAAGTCAGCCATTTTGGATTCAAAATGATGTCTTTGCAGATATTTTGTAATCTACTAGTGATGATATACCGTCATAATTCGAAATTTCATATTCCAATTTTTAACATCTTGTTTCTTACAGAACCTCAAAATCGTTGATTTCGCAATAAACTCTTGTTCCTGTATAGCATGCTGACGTTTTGTGACAGGCGGAACTCGGCTGCATGCACTGCCGTGCGTGTTGATACTCCCCTCGATTCGCTCGCGTCGCTGCGCCAAGAATCCCACGGCAGGCCGCGCATCGAACTTGAGGAGTTTGGAGGAACTGCGCCCTTTTATCACAACCAGAATCTGCAGGGCACTGCGCCCCATGATGCAGATATTCCCTCATACTCCAGAGCGCTGCGTCCGAATGGGGGAAACTTCCACATTCTGCCTGTATAACATGTTCCTGGCAGTGCTAACGTTTGTGACGAGTAAAACTTGGTGGGACACGCAGGAATATTGGAAGTTGGCGCGAGGAGCTAGGCTCATCCATATTCCATTTCACCACTTTTTAAGGTTGAAGGAGTTGACTGGATATTTTGCACTTCTGGTGCTTTTGCTCGTATTTCGCAGCTTTTTACACTGGGAAATTTATATGCTCGTTTCTCCTCATTGGGGCGCTGCCCCCAGAATTCCAAGATGGCCTTGCTGGAGCGCACCCCTTTATCGCAATCAGGCTCCAACTGGGAACTGTACCCTAGTAGGGGAGACGAGCCGAATTTATTCTAACCTACTCGTAATGGTACACTTTCATAACAAATTTCGTTTCTCTAGCTTCAGTCGTTATAAAGTGGGGCTTAGGTAGGCATTTTGGATAAAAGATGGACACATTTTTAACGTTTTCTTATATTTTCGTGACATACCCGTGATGATACACTGTCATACCAAATTTCATTTCTCTATCTCGAACGATGTGAAAAATGGTATTTCAGCTGCCATTTTGAATCAAAGATGGTGACTTTTTAAAACGTTGTTATGTTTTCCTAAACTACTCTTGATAATACATCATTATGTCAAATTTCGTATCTCTGGCTCAAGCAGTGTGGAAAATAGATTTATGGCGTCCGCCATTTTGGATCCAAGATGGCGTCTTTAGAGATATTTTGTAATATTTTCACAATCTATTAATAATGTTGTACTGTCAGACTAAATTTCGCCATTCTAGCCCCAGCCGTTTAGGCTGTGTATTCTTTAAAATTTTAGGGTTGGCGGCCATTTTGAATCCAAGATAGCGACTTTTTCAAAATTTTAAAAAGTTTTCTTAATTTGCTATCAATGATGTAGTTTCATACCAAATTTCACTGTTCTAGCTTTAGTCGTTTAGGCTGTGTATTCTTTGAAATTTTATGTTTGGCGGCCATTTTAATTCCAAGATGGCGACCTTTTCAAAATGTCGGAATTTTTCCTTTATCTACTTATCATCCTCTACCTTCATACCAAATTTCATGTTTCTAGCTTACTCCAAACACCCTAAACAATATGATGAGTGAGTCAGTCAGTCAGTGAGTGAGTGAGTCAGTTAGCCTAAAATGTGCAATTTCAGGGGTCCACAACTAGAACATAGTTTGAGATACGAATATGAAATTTTGCACATCTGCACACATTTAAGATATCTCCTTAACGGCAAAAGCTCATATTCGTATCTTTAACATCTTTTATTTTACGGGGCCCCCAAATCGTCGATTTTGCCATAAACTCTTGTTCCTGTATAACATGCTTCTGGCAGTGCTGACGTTTTCTGACGTGAAGAACTTGGCTCATGCACTGCCGTGCATGTTGATAAGTGTTCCAAAGTATGCAGAATGCATTGTAATTAAATATGAAACTTATTTTCTTGGAATATAAAAAAATAAATTACGAAATTACGAGTAGCGCCCCTGAATCCTGCTCCTCTCCTCCTCCCTAGTTACGTCCCTGCTATAGCTCAGCATGTTTATGTTCTAAATAAATAAATAAATTCATTTTTCGCCGAAAAAAAAACACTTCATAATTAAAATCATTGAGAAAAAAAATATATGTTTTTCAAGTTCTTACTAAAGTATAAATGTCTCATTACATCTCTTCCATGAACATAGTCCCTGGATCTGTTCTTCTGTCTCATCTTATGGACGAAGTTTTTACATACTTCTTGAATACAGTAGTTTCCATCTGTGTCTTTGGTAAAGCTCTGGCGCCGAAATGGCGGCGCCGAACCGGTAGCGCCGAACTGAGCGGGTCCGGCCTGCGTTCAATTCGCAATCAGTGCAGGAACCATCTTTTAACATCAAGTTAAGTTTAAGAATCAAAATAAGTTTTCTGAAGCAAATGTGACTCTAAATTCAAAACATGCAATTTTTCTCCCATGATATATTTATTTTCTGGCGCTCACGCTTATGTGACGGCAAATTTAGAGGGACGTCTAACTGAACTACTCTTTCCTTATTGTTAATATATCTGGTGCAGTAAAAAGTAATCCATTATTTTGCTAATAGATGGCTTCAGTGATCTGTATCTCGCGTTGTATAAGTCCGATCTGGTTCAACGAGATGGCGTTCAAACGATGAGATTGCGTACTACAAACACTGTTCAGATAGTTGTGATGAGTTGACTCAGTGTTGTGTGAGCGCGCGTCAAAATGGACACTAGCAAAGAGAAAATACGCTATATTTTACAGTTTTTCTTCGATAAAGGCGAAACCGCAAGCCAGGCGGCTGCAAATGTGAATAGTGTTTATGGTCCTGATACTGTAACAGCCAATCACGCGCAATTTTGGTTTCGTCGATTCCGTTCCGGTAATTTTGACGTCAAAGATGTACCACGCACTGGAAGGCCACGTGTCGAAAATGTCGATAAAATCATGGACATTGTCGCGTCCGACCGTCATGTAAGCACTGTTTCGATTGCCCAAGAGCTAAACATTGCACAAAAAACCGTGTGGAACCATTTGCATAAGGCTGGATACAAAAAGAAGCTTGATGTATGGGTGCCACACGAGTTAACGCAAAAAAAACCTCATGGACCGAATTTCCATCTGCGAATCGCTGCTGAATCGCAACAAAAGCGACCCATTTCTGAAGCGGTTGGTGACTAATGATGAAAAGTGGATCACTTACGACAACGTCACGCGAAAACGGTCGTGGTCGAAGCGCGGTGCGCCGGCGCAAACGGTGCCCAAACACGGATTGACGGCCAGGAAGGTTTCGCTGTGTGTTTGGTGGGATTGGCAGGGAATTATCTACTATGAGCTGCTCCCCTACGGCCAAACCCTTAACTCGGAACTATACTGTCAACAATTGGACCGTCTGAAGGCAGCAATCGCCCAGAAGCGGCCAATAGGAGAGGCATTGTGTTCCACCAGGACAACGCCAGGCCACACACATCGATAGTGACTCGCCAGAAGCTCCGGGAGCTTGGTTGGGAGGTTCTTATGCATCCACCTTATAGTCCGGACCTGGCACCGAGTCATTACCATCTGTTCCTGTTCATGGCGAACACGTTTGCTGGTGAAAAATTCGCGTCAAGAGAGGCTTGCGAACATCGACTGTCTCAATTTTTTGCCAATAGGGACAAGGGCTTCTATGAGAGAGGCATCATGATATTACCTTCCAAATGGCAACACGTTATCGAAGAAAACGGCGCATATGTGACCTAAAGCGGATCATTCTAACTATGGTAAGTCAAGCCTTCAATGTCATGCAAAAATAATGGATTACTTTTTACTACACCAGATATCTGAACAGAAAATAAATTTTTATCTTTCGTATACTAAAGAAGGGATGGAAATTTTTGTTTATAAAAAGCAAACTATTTAAGCAGCACACTCAAGTGATAAATCAAAATCACGTCTATGTAATGAAATCTACGTCGCTATTACGTGATATCTTGTTTTTTTAATTGACGTAATTCTGTCATGTCTCATGTTCTAGTTTTTGACGATATACTATGATTATATCTCGTTTTCGACAGCGACTGCGTGATCCTAGCCAATGCAATTGGTGTAAAACAGTGAACTTGTCGCATTCAACTGTTTTATGTGTATGTTATTGCTTTCTATAATGCGGTTAAAATGCAAAAGCACCGGGATTGAATGATTGTTCCGGGACAGACTGGTTCATTTATATGTTTACTTAAAACCAATAGCTACAGGAATAAGCTGTCACTGGAGGAATTATACGAACGTCGTCTGGTTTGTGACATTTACACGTCATTTCGACGTCTTTTGCATAAATTTTCGAGTTAAAATGACGTCATTTTCATGTGAGTGTGCTACTTAGGTATCCGATTAACACTAAATTTTAAAAAGTGGAATTCCACTCGATTTAAGTGGAATATTTCATCTTCTGGGAGCGGAAAAAATATGAGAATTTCTGCTCGAAGTAAAGATGAGATCTATGGTAGTCCATTTCGATTGGAATGTTGATACGATCATTTTTAGGTGGATTTCCATCTATTCAGATAAGAATTTTCATCTTTGGAACAAGAAAACGACGCAATACAATGTTTAAAACGTATAAAGATGCAAAAGGAAGCATTTATTCATAAGTAATAAGAAAGAAAACTGAATGTACTTATGAATTAAAAAGAGTAAAAGAAAACTAAAAATGGGGAAGATTTGAAACCGGTATCTTCCGGCCAGCTATCCAACGCCTTACTCCTCAGCCAGCCGTCCCACTACGAGAAAGGTTCATCGAAATGGTTTCTTTCGTCTCGTCAGATAGTTGAGAACAACGATTAAAGGTTTTCTTTTTACATATCTTACTCCCGACGTCTTCTGGTATATTTTTTGTCACTGAAAGAACTTTCCAGGTTTTCTGTTGTCATTTTTTTAACCAAACACAACGCGCTAAATTTCACAGTATGACTTCGTCTTTCGATAACCTTCGTAGTAACAAATGCCGAGGAACAAACTTGCCTAGTACACATGATGCATTGTGAATCACTCTAAAACATATGATAAATAAACCACTCTAAAAAGATTAGAACCCACTCTTTCAAGTTTGAAGAATAAATTACATCTAAAAGCATCGAAATTACATCTAGAAAGATCACATTTTTCATCCAAAGTGAAAGCGGTTTGTTGAAAACCACTTTCTCCGATTGAAAAATTCCGCTCTAAAAAGATTGGTTTCTCTTTTCGCTTTAAAAAAGTAAATATTACGCTCTTTTTATTTAGTGAAGTTTTTGAAGTTTATTTATGGTCTTTAGACATCTAAGGCTCAGGCCGTAATAGGGTGTCGGGAAAGGATCGGGTAGATTTCGGCTAGGGTCTATGTTGAAGATGCCATCCCGGTGTGACTGAGGAAAAACCCTGGAGAAACCTCATCATGATCGGCCGCTGGGATCGAACAGACGACCTCGCGAATGCTACGCCAACGCTCTACTATTGAGCTACGGCGGCTCGGTTCTTTCTTTCTTTAGTATATTCATAATGAACCCCGAAGCACAATACAAGGGTTGATTCGCTTAAGGCGTTATAAATTGGTCCCCCCCGCATTCTGTGTGAAGTCGAGGACTTCTCATTGAGAGTAGCGGAGGGGAAAGTCAGTTTTCCGCAAGGACAGTATGGAAACGGGTAAACATAAAGCAGGTTTATGTGGAACGCGTGGGGCGCCAAAATGCAGATTAGTGCAAGGCACCATTCTTGTTAAACTCAACCTTGTTGTGTTGACTGTCCATAGATGTACCGACAGATGACTATGGTTCAAAAAGGGGTGTCGCATTATCATAGCAATGACTCATCACCCCTCTGTCCAGCCTTTGAACTCGGAGTCTGTTACTTCTTAATTAGAAGTTGACTAACCTGGGCCAACGCCAAAATTGGGTGCCTCCACAGGTGATCGAAATCGAAACCACTTACACAAAGAGCAATAATTTTAACACTTGGCTGCGAAGAAATTCGTGTAATTTTATCACTTACCATCATTTCAGTTCGGCGTACTGTTATGAAGAGAAAACACCCTGCTTTTCCCCCATGCAGTTACGGTTGCCAGACGTTCTGTTATCCCCGAACTTGTCCTATTTTTAACCATAGTTTTTGTCCGATCTCTTCTTCATTGAAGTCCTTGCATGTTGTCTTTTTTATAATGGTTATGACCTGATATGTTTCACAAAACCTCTATGAGTCATGTAACAATTTCTTCTATTATGCGTAGAAGGTTTCGCACCAGCACCAGTGTTAGATTATCTATTACCGAAGTTGAAATCTGCCAGCCCTACATGCAATTAAATGTAATAAATAACCAGATAAGTGATATTATTTATTTTAAAGAAATAGCATTAAGTTTATTTGTTATGAGTGAAGTGGCTTACTCATTGTGAAATTACTCGGGCCAGATCCAACAATAGGAAGAAACAAAAGGCGTCCATTAACACTATAATGTCCAACCATGCTGTAGTAATCGAATGTTAATTTAAGTTGTATCCTGTATAGTTGTGGTTCAACGCTACAAGTAAAAAAAGAGAAGAAAACAATTAAAAGTTTGTAATTCTGTGGACTTGAATGAAATGCATTCATATACATTCACCTTTAGTTAGATATTTAACAATATATAATAAAAATGCGTCGCCGTAATATACATGAAAGTTACGTATATATACAAGAATCACGAAAGTATGTCATTTTCATTTTATAGGTTCATTTAACATTAAGGAAACTGATAAATGGCTGTCCTATTGACGATTTGTTGAAGCTAATTTTAATAAATCAATGTTTACGATGGTGAATGAAGAGTGGAAAAGGCGAATATTCATCGTGATGTCTCTGCAACACACCCAAGATCAATCATCCTGGCTGGGTGAAGTCAAAAGCTTCAAACATTTTGTACACCCCAGACAAGCGGTGCAGAAATGTCTTCCAGATTTAAGAATATCTGGGAAAGAGGATTCCAGATCCTTGTGATTGTTGCTAAAAGACAGTAAATTAGTTCGAGGGAGGAAATACCGATAAGGTGACAACTCCAATCTTTTTAATTAGATCGTCGGTTCATACTCTGAAGTACCAATTGGTTCAGATTAGCGATAGTCTAAGAAAGAAAACGAAAATCCATATTTGGTAATAATCTCATACAATCATACACATAACGATTCATGTGTGACTCATACTGCATCTTTAATCACTTCAAAGTCTACAGGGTGGCAAAAGACCATGTCTTACCTTTACCTTACTAGGGCCCACACCTGTAGTCTGGAATCGCAATTCCTGAAATAAAGAAGACGAACACAACGAACGGCGGTCGCAACTCAACCTAAACGTCGTGTCATAACGCAAATGCAAATAAACTATTCACACATCACATACTGGAGTCACTTCATATATCATAACGCAGTATCTGCAGAATTTAATATATAGTTGTTAATATATAATATATATATAGCAGTTCATTTCCCAAGTTATCACATCTCAGCTGGTGAAAGAATCATACCACTGGACCACAGATTAATGAACCAAACCTAATCTAATTACAACGCATCTCTCAAAACGATAGGATAACCGAAACAGAGAAATAAATTAGTATTAATTGCTTTCAAACTTCACTTAATTATTCGTAGTTAAATTCAGATGAATATCATGGTAAACGTTAAATAAATCACTGCACAACACAAATAATATCACACACTGTATATGGATACTCAACTAATCCCTTACGTAATACTTAGTTAACTGAGAGATTATATAGACTATGTTCATCTAAACGAAACTCAAAATGTTCGAAGAAATAGAAAGATTTCAGAATTTCAATTTATTCATCTGATTTTACACAATACCAACTTTCGGGGTTGATAATTTCATTAAAATCAGAACAGAATTAAGATTGTGCTGTCGAAATCAAACAAATTTGTATCATATTTTTTACACATTGTGAATTAATTAAGCGAAAACGAAAGTTGGTTTTGCAGATATAAATGTTCATAATTTCTATAATAATTAATAAATTTTGCTGAAATCTTCACGAGATAGTCCAAAAACATTGCTATTCAATTTAAAAAAGGTTTTGCCACATTATTTCATACAGAAATGGAGTTATTACACAAAACATAACTTGACGAAAGAAACCAGTTTGCATTGAAGCAGGCGTGACGTCATGACAGATGATTACTACTTTATACAAATGAATATTTGAATAAATATTGGAGTATAGAATAATAATGTTATAGACCCTATATGTGACAATTAAACGGAGAATAGTGGCTGTAGTTGAAACCAATATTAAATAATAATTTCGAAGTTTTAAATTTACAATTAAAGTCAAAATTATCAAAAAACTGTACGTAAGAAATGGTCGAACAAACATTGTCGTTAATTAGATATTAGCGGTAATGTATGGTAGCTGTTAACATTGCTAACTGGGAATTTTAAATATAATTGGAAACTGGGAGACTAAAAGTTGGCATTTGATTATTAGAATCTAACGAGCCGATACTTAAAATGTTGGAATTCGGTTAATAGCGGCCCATACTGAATCTAATACATAATACCCATTTAGACAAATAGTCTCAAAAACAAAATAATAATTTTATTGACGTGAACATTTGGAAATAAAGTTGTCGATGAAAAGTCTTGTTAGTACTTGTATCAACTTTAGTTCTTGTCACAACTATTAATATAATTCACCGGAATAGATGGACATCTGTCGAAATATTCTTCAGATTTACTAACTTTATCATATATAACTATCAATTGTAGTCAGGGCTCTGGAAATACAAATGACTGAAAGCCCACACATCCATCCTTCGGGTCGGTAAAATTGGAACTGAAACTAACATGGCGGGGAGAGCAGTTCTACCCATCAACCGGAGAAGAAGGCTGATTCACACCAATCAGCAAGAAACACGGAGTCAAGCATTGACTAGGATCCAATCAAAATAAAGCACTAAATCCAAGTCGATGCTTCGTGACTAACGAAAACCTGAATAGATAAAGACTGAAAGCAAAAGCGAAAAACTAAAACGAAACACGCTCAAAGCGTGACTAAAACCAAACAAAGAGAAAATCTAAGGAGAGCACGAAAGGAAACAGAACATTACAAAGAAATATAAGGGGAAGAAAAATAAAAAATGGAACAGCAACTAGGCTGTTACATCTCAACGTTAAATAAACTTGTATGGTACTATAAAATTGTACCAGACAAGTTGACGATTGACTGGAGAGTGGAGCAGACTGCATAATGAAGAACTCCACGGACTGTACGATTCACCAGATGCTGTAAAAATAATGAAATCGCGGCGACTAAGGTGGGCAGGCCATGTAGCTCGGATGGGGGAAAAACGAAGATTATATTCTATCCTGGTTGGAAGGCCGGATGGAAGTAGGCCATTGGGAAGACGGAGACGTCGTTGGGAGGACAATATTAGAAGAGGTCTTCGAGAAGTAGGTGCGTGATGAAAATTGGCTTGATATTGCCCAGGATAGAATCGAATGGCGAACTTTGTTAGTGCAGCGATGAACTTGCGATTTCCATAAGCCATAGAGTTAGTTAGATACTATACGTAAAATCAATGATAAGTCCCTAGCGCTTCTGAACAATATTTTTCTGTAGAAATTATCTAACCTACGGGTTGAATGAATACAATTTTAACGTGCAAACACTGCATAAACAAAGAAAATCATTGACAGGAAAAGTACAACTAAACGTGTTTTAAATGTCATGCAAACGGGCACATTTACACAGATAGCACAAATAGGATCGTAAAGATAGCTGTCCTACTTATCAACTATATAAAGCAGTGAAATGGAAGACAGACCAAAAGGGACCATAGACAACCCCTTCTCATTTAAATTATTCGAATGGAACGTGTATTGATGTTACAGTTATATGATATTTGTGGGGCCAAGGATTAACGACCTTCCGAATTTCTTTTAGAAAACAAAGAGAAAACTGATGCCAACTGACAGCATTGCCATCTATCGCACCTTGGATTATAAAGGTTCATTATTGTGTCTCACAGTCATAACAGGAACTACAAAATACACTATTCAGTAAAGCTGCTATTCATCTATATTTTCTTAAAACACCATACAAGTAAATCTTTTGTCACACAGAACAATTGCTTTCATTTACGATTTAGGGTAAAAACTTTAACGAGATATGTGTTTCAGAGGTTATTATAATGAAATGAACACAGAGCAGGTCAAATTAGATAATGAATAACAATTACATTACTTCGTTAAGGTGTATCACAAAATGTTTGAGCAAACCTATGATCTATTAGGGAGAAACGCATTATAAAACTGAGTAAGATATTAATTTAGATATAAATTGAATAATAATACTTACTCTGCTTCATATACTTTTAATGTGTGCCACCCGTAATGCTTAGCGTTTGTCATTTTTAATGAAAGACCTCCAGGCTGGTCTATTTTCATCACAGGAACTGTCATGCCCTCTAACGGAGGCAGTCCATATTCTTTGAGTCCTATAGAAACAATATGATAAAATCATCAATTGAACTTTAAATACAAGGACACAAAGTAATATTCTACTTTTAGAGTACAATGAAGTGACTGGTATATTGCGACTGAATATTACACGATTTAATAATAACCAATATATTGGTTTAATTCGTGTTTTGGACCTTATTTTCCACGTTATACTGTGCTTAAGAAAGCAACAAGGTTTTCACAAATAAATAAAGATCATTGTTGTGTTACCACTCTGATCTCAATTTTTTAACTACAATAAAAGTCAATACAGGAAAGAGTTGTTCAAGTATATCTACCATCTTGCTGGTGCTTTGTGAACAGTGTTGCAACTCTAGGTAATTTTGCGCTATTTTTGTTTCTAAATTCTGCAATTACGTTTAGAGCAGATGATGAAGTAATTTATTTCTTTATTTTTTGCTGATACAGTCAACAATATTTATCAGTTTTATTCCAAAATTTGGAGTATATAAAGCAAGAAAAGAAGTAAACCCGAAGAGTGAAATATAAACCTAGCAAGATGCTTTTATTTTTCCGTTTTATTCTAATTATTACACTCTGCACAGGTGCTAATACAGTTCTGTTAGCACGTGGAATATACGAATCTGTATACAGCGCGTCCTCGAAACAATGGTGCGAATTTCAGAAGGTGGTTATTTACCTACATCAAAACAAGAAAAATGTCTGTAAATAAATTCAAATTTATGCGTAGTTTGGGAGCTAAATACGTTCAAAGTTCTAGAGCCATCTTCTAAAACGTTGAGCGCCTGTACAGCTATGGACATAAAGATTGTCGCATGTCTATAGCTGAGATTTCTTCTCTCAAAAATAAATATATTGAAGCGTCGTATAAATTCACTGACTTGCAGTGATAAGCAGAATTGCGTAACGTATTTGTGTGAAAAATATTTTCCTGATATATAGCCAAACAAGGGTAATATACAATAAAATTAAATTTTGCGTCGAAGAAATTCTAAGTTCAAAAATCCCAGCAAGTTGTTAAGTTCCCTTATTTTCCCCCCGCAAGGGAATTATTTTGTAACCCAAGGGGATTTTTTAATTCTAGGCTTTGCTAACAAATTAAATACTTGATTAATTTAATGAAGACATAATTATTTACGACGTAGATGAGGTTCAACTGTATTAAAAATTAATTACCATATTTCTTTAAATAATGTAACTCAATTTCCGTTCCGTAAACCCAAACTGTTATAAATAAATGTCAAATGAGATACTTTTTCAAGAAGTTAGAAAACATCTAATTTACTAATGACAATCACTGCCCTCTATTAGTAATTGAATGTACTACATGATTTGTCTAGTTATTTCTACCGGTATTTCAAATTGAAGTGTGTAATCAGGGCGTATATTAACAAATTGTTTTAATTTTAAATAACTTATAATATAAAAGCAGTATATATTTTATCTTGTCAGATTTGCGAAAACCGTTTTTCAAAACCTTGGGTTAAAAGAAAGAGTCTTCTTGAAACGTAATAAAATAAAACTGTCATTTCATATACATTTCTAAAATGCAGGGTGATGGCAATCTAGCCTATTAGTTTAGGGCAACGGTTCACAAACATTTGACATGTTGAGAAATGTGTCCGTGTAGATGCATTTTCGAACGACTTAAGCCAGGGATTATTTAGGGGTGGAGGGTGGTTCCGGACTCCCTCCCCCGAAATTCGGATATTTTTAGTAATATTAGTATATTTTTTTGCAAAATTATATGCATTTTACGTAAATTTCACACACATACAGACCTCGGGTCCTTATTGTGAAGGCGTTGGTTCTGCGTGAAACCATCTTCTAGATATATGCCTGTCTTAAGCAAGAGATTTTCAATGGCAGGTTCGCGAAAATATTTTACCAGTTCTAGGCAAAGAGCTGTTATTTATCTATTTTGCTGAATCTGGAAAAATATTTTTCATTTTCTTTCAGCAACAAATACGTAGTTTAAAAAGATATAATGCCAACGCTCAGAACTCCAAATAAATTGTAAACCTACTATCAGTTCCCAACTATTGCAGAGCTCCATAGATCAGTGGCGGCGTAAGTTAATCTGAGGCCGGGAGCAAGTCAACTTGATTGATGCCCGTTCACGATAACATCGTGAACTCACTCTGCTACTGTTGGCCGAAAATCTAATTTTCCGTTATTTGGAGCCCCTCGGGAAAGCTCAGTTGCCAAGGCAGATATTTTTTCGCTCACTCGCCGTAACCTATACGTAAAAATGGCTTCTTAGAATCTGAAGAGTCATGCTTGTCAAGCGAATAAAGAGCTCTGAGACGGCATTGCTGCTACGTCACCGACCACCATTGATGTGTTTCATTGATTAAGCGATTCACTTGTGTCGGTGACTGGCAGGGGCACCACTAGCCCCTCTCACGCCACCGATGCCAGAGATATCTAGTTACCTCCGTAACTCGAAAATTTTCCCTAATGACAAAAAATGTGATGTGCCTACAAAGTTATCGTAACGATAAACGTATGGCGGCAAGCAAGCAGCGTTGCCAGTGTGTATTGATTTCTAAAAATCCCGCATTTGCGAATTGCTCAATTACTGCCAGTAAATATTTTTTCGACATAGAACTAGCTATTTTTGTAACATTACTAGTGTGTAGGAAATTATTTATTATTATTATTATTACTTGCATGTTGTGTAAACATAAATACATGATTTTTCATTGGTAAAATAAATGAATTAGTGCCAACAAAGGAACCTAGAAGTACTCTTCAAATTCTTCAAGAACGGAAGCATGTATAATCAGGAGCAAGTTGCGACTATACAGAGTACCGTGCGGTTTGCGATCCCTGGGTGAATCGTGCGCTTCACTATCAATCTAGCTATTATAGAGTCAGTGATATCTTAACCAGTTAAGTTCATTAACGATATTACATCTTAACTGTGTATTCAGCAAAATCGCTCTGTCTCTTGGTAGTCTGAGGTCCCGCAAAGCTAACCTAAGGTAACAGTTTCCATTCTGACAAACAGCTTTCAAAAATTCCCTGACAAGAAGCAATAGTATCTCATGTAGGAGGAACAATTAACGCAGAAAACACCAAATAAGGAGAACAATCACGGACAGAAGGAAAAACGGGAAAATATTACCTGATTTTAAATAGCCCGCTTTCTCTCTCTGCCGCCTGCTCGGCTTGAATTAGTATCAGTGCATTTATTTATATTACTTTCTGTGTGAAGTTGGTTTACTACATCAATATGTATGTGAAAGTGAGAAGGGTTTCTAATATTTCCCAAATTAAATTAGGAGTCGCCGTAGCTCAGCGCGTCTGACTGCGAATCGGGGGGCCTGCGTTCAAATCTCGGCCAGGACGCTAAAGGCTTTTCTCGCACGTGTCCACCTCTGAAAGTGACTGCCAAATTGTTTTTGTTATTTCTGGGCACCTTGGGTGGTAATGTCCCTTGTGAGTGAATAGTAATGCTCACTGCCTTGTAATCAAGGGGCCCGGGTTCGATTCCGGGTAGGGGAATAAATTATTCGGAGCCACGTTGCGTCATCTTTCCTTTCGCCGTCTTTCGTACGTCATCTTTTTCCTATGGAAGTCAATGGCAAACCAATATTGGTTCACAATACCGATTGTCACTGTCACTTGTTAATGGGACTTAGTCTAGTGAGTGATTATTCAACAAATCAAATCAATTAGACTAAGCACCCCAACTTACTTCATGCCGTGGATCGAGAATATTCGGAGCCCTACCTTCACATGCCCCAATGCCCCATGTGCCTTTAACCACACGTACGCATCGGACAGGGGCCTTTGCCTTTAGCCAAAGTGTATCTTAAATTCTAGTGGCTAGCTCCTAAAATGAAACTAATAACCTAACCTAATTTGACCTAACCAGAAATATGCAACAAGTTTCTTCCATATATTTAAAAATAACAAAATATCAATCTAGTTATTAGTGATACTAGGATCAACATTGGCATTTCCCTTTGCATCAGTATTCCGGGTCGCAAAACGCACGCTCACCTGTATTTTCGCCGAAAATGCACGGTCGCAAAACGCACGCCACCTTTCCTAGTTGGGTGGCCCTGATTTGATGCTCGACAACTGCACATACATTTCCATATTTTCAAAGAACTTTACATTTTCTTTCTTTCTGCTTAAAAATCTCCCTTGTTATTCTTTTAAATATTTAGACATTTTACTAATTCATTGACGTAGGTCGGAAAAGCCAGTATTATTTTCATTATACGTAATTTCAAAATTTTATGCACTTTACAGAAATATGTTTAGTATTTTAATTATCAAAATCGCATTGATTTCCCTTCAACATCTGTTAGCGTTGTGCTGCCATCTCTTAGTGTTCTGCTGAACTACGCGATTGCTTTCTATAGCTGAGACGCTTACATAAGAAAGTATATACAAAATAGCACAATGTAGGCAACACGAACTCCATCTCTTAATGGTGGCGTCAATTAGATGTTCGTGACAGAAATAATGCAATAAGTCAATTTATCATGTTGGTTTAAATTGATAAGTTTTTCTAGTTAAACATTTTAAATTATTTTTTCTCTTTTCAAAATCTTCTTTCATAAGAAAGAAAAGAAAACTTGTTGAATGTTGTGTTCTATGGCTTTTAAAATCAACCTTCATGGCGAATTTCAGCTTTTTTTTAGCTTAATGAAAAGTGAATTTTTGATACCTGAGGTTTGCGGTTGATGTACGCAACTGATTAATTAATTTAAAAAACATCCAGTCTATCCAAGAATAGTCAGCCTTCCACTCCAACGTGAAGTGCTCGAAAGCCGCTGAAAGGGCAGACATACAGAAGCGTCTGGGTTTTTATATGAGTATGTAAATTTTATTTATACGTTTCAAAATTCCCATGCATTTTATTTATACACGAACAATTTATCTCTATGCAAGAGATATTTAACGTGCCGTGAACTAAAAAAAGCATTAAAATCCTGCAAAATACTGAATAAAAATTAAATACAAAGAATTCTGAATATAAAAACCAAAACGCCAAAAATAAAGACTAAACAAACAAAAGCAGTTATACCGGTATAATATTTATTATTTATTAACGTTCCAGAAGTTTAACACCCTCAACTTTGTTGCGGAAACAAAGGGTACTGAGAAGCACTCGCTCTTAAGAACCTGCTTGCTCTAATGGATAGAACGTTGGATTTATAGTAGTGAGACGTGGGTTTGATTCTCAGTTGATATTTCTTTCTTCTTTTTTTACTTATAAACAATTGCTCCTCTCTCAACATTTAACAAAATTCACAGAAATAGCTTCGAAACCTAAAGTTAATTTTTCTTTTGCATTTTTCAACATTTACAGAACACATGAACACAGGTAAGACAAGTCAGATTAGATTCTTGTTTCATTATAAGCATTATCAAAACTTTAGTCACTGCACGGAAATAGCGGGAGAACGAACAAAACAAACTACGTATAATGAAAGTCAAGGAATGGATGGAGAAAATGAAGATCAGAGAGCAGTGGAGGCTGATCCAGGGTTCCCAGGATGCCATTGATCACCCAGGACTGTAGCGCCGAATGGTAAGGTAAGGTAAGGTAATATTTAACGCGTAAGAAAAGTTTGACGTACTGTGAACTATTTGGTTAGTGCAGAAATTGTGTCGGTGTTCTTACCCTTCCATTGAAGCACTAACCACGAATCAAGAAAAACTGATTCCAGAACATTAATAAATAATATATTCTCTACCATTCTGCACAACTGTCTCCCACCGTTCAGAGAGCTCCGCAGTCAATTTCTGGTTTCTGAGCGAAGAAAACATCAAACTAAGGATTCAGTTTCGCTCTGGCATAGAAGGAACTGCCACTCTTAACGGAATAGATGATGGTCCGAAGGTGCGATCCTGGGATATATGTCAGATGTGGTTAGACATCCATCTCCAGCATCTGAGTGATTGTTTTCGTCATGATTGACATACAATGTTCTTAGTTAGAATATTTTAAATAGATGTTCTTGTTTCTTTTGCAAATTTATAGAGAAAACATTACGATATAACTCAGGCATTATTACAAGATGTTAACCTATGAATTAACGAGTCCTGTTCATTCCAGTGTTCATATTTGTTGCTGTCCCCAATACCTTTTTCTTCCATTATATCATTTGATTCTAACACACGATTCACTAATACCACGATCTGACGTAATTAAGTATCTTGCTTTAAAAATGTTAATATTTTTCAACCAATGAGTTAATCTATAATTATAATAACGTTCTCTTTTTTAAAGCTATTAGTATTTCGATTACAATTGAAGATGAGAGGAAAAGATCTTGCTTTGTGCATTTTATTGATTTTACAGGAGATCGTTTAAAATTTCAGAATTAGCATTACGTACACCTGGACATTAAATAGAGATTTGATTGTAATAGAAGGACTATACATGTTCTCTTCATGCATTGATAGCTTGTTAAAAAGGCCCTTCAGAGAGCTAACTGATGGCACTCTGATCTCAAAATGGAAAAATATTTTCCTGTGGTCTTCAATTGATTCCTGACAATTTGATTTATTTTACTCAATGATTTGCAGTTTTATGCATCCATTTTCAATATCAGACACTAACTTATTCAATATACAATAGCAACAAAATAATGGCAATAGGTGCTGAAAAATGTATTAAGATGCTGTATGCTACTAAATACTTAAAGAATTTAGTGAGAGAATAATTCTATGCAAGACTTTGTTATATACAATGTATATTATGTTACTTGATTGTCACCTACAATTTATATCGCAAATAGCCTCCAATAATCTTACTCTTTTACCAACCACATTAAAATAACATACCGGTAATGTATGATATATCATTATTCACTATGCCTATAGTAAGTTCTAGGACAGATTCATCTTTTGCAATGCCTGCAGAACTGAGATGAGCAAGTGATTAACATTCAATGTAATGTTTTAGAAACTTAATGGGGTCTCGTTCAATGAAAACGTTAAATGTTTTATCGATCCAGTGTTTTTGAAGCCATATTCCTTTACAGTAGTTTGTTTCGTTTGGTTGGATTTGGTTCAACAATCTCTTCCTTTACACTGCATGATAGCAAAAAGACTCCTCAACTAAAAATCTCCGCGTGAGTGCCTGGCCCCCGTAACCAGCAATGAGGAGCTTGGAAAGTGTTTAGGCGAGAGGAATATTCCATATACACAGAGAACTGGCCGTGCTGTGGTAGTGTAAAGATTAGCATAAATATCCGCCAATTAGTAGATCCGGCTTCGATTCCCGTTCGCGGCGGCTGTCAATTTCTCTGTGTTAATTTTAACATTTACTATACACAAGGTTGTTTGTGGAAAAGCTAACAACGTTGCTTCATCATGTTCGAATATGTGTAATAAATTTGTTACGTTCGTTATACCATGAAAATGACGGTTAAAGCCTTAAGTGTATTTCCTTACATCCTTACGTGGTGTTTAAGTGGAATCGGTTCAATCTTTCCTTTGTCATACTCGATTAGTCTTTTAATAATTTAGCATCATTACCATGGAAAGAAAACGTTTTGCCATTCTAATATGTTTAAAGCCTTGAGAGCGTTTCCCTCGTTATGTCAAGTTCGGCTGACATTAAGCCAATCATTCTTACATAATGCTTGAATGTGTTTTAAATGATTGCGTCCCATTTCTATGGAAACGGTAAATGTGGTTAAAGCGTTGAGAATATTTCCCTAAAGAAGTACGTGAAAATCGAATTTATCGTTCCTACGTAATGCTCGAATATGTCTGTGGAATGACTGAGTCTCTTTACCAACAAAAATATAAATATTTTAACATTAAAATATGGTTAAAGCCTTGAAGATACTTTTCTACATGAATATGTTTCATCGTTATGCTCGAATATGCATTTAACTATTCAGTCGCGCTTCAAGGAAACAGTATATAGTTTAACATTTTAATATTGTTTAAGCAGAAGGTGCAGCAAAAATATGGCCTTTCCTACATAATGCGTGAACATGTTTTTCTTAAAGAAACCTTAGCATCGATACTATAATCACACTGTATTTCTATTAAAAGGTTATTGAATTGTTGATCTAGTATATCTTTATCAGATTAAAAAGCCAGTCCAGTGATTGAGGTAATAATGTTGTGGATTTCGGATCGGCAATGAGTAGGCATGTGGGTTCGAACTCCGCCCCGAGCATCCTTACTGAGGTTCTCCACAAGTTTCCTTAGTTTCACATGGCGAATGCCGTGATGGCACTTTAAATAAAGCACTGAGCAATACTTCCTTATCTTCTACCTACCCTAATCCTGGCCTAAGCCAAAGATGTCAAAATGACAAATAAATTTAAAAAAATCCCTTTCAGTAGGCCTACAGGCTGAGGTAGATATCGAAGGTTTTTTTTCAAATCTACCGAAAAGAAAAATCAAATTGAAAATACAGGGATATTTATTTAATTCTGAAAAGGATTGATTAAAATTGTATACGTGTTGTATTGCAAAATTTCGGCAACTTTGTTTCTACAAACGTATCGAATACTGATTTCAATGAATGTCAATCGTCCACATTTCATCGAACTACTTAAAGAGCATGTAAATTAATTAGTGCCATCTGTCAGTAAATGAGTAAACTACATGGTAATTTCAGCTACATTACCAATGTCTATTTTGCCGCCACCTATTATTAAATAAGTAAACTACATGATTTGTGACATTTTGTGATTTCATATTTAAGTATATTGCAATAAGCAAGTGGTGAATAAATTATTTTAACTATAGATACTTCTAAACATAAAAGTTATTAGTCATCCATTATCTATGAAAAATAAAGAAATTCTCATGGTTAACTTCAGAAAGCTTAACAGATATCTTAATTTCTCTCATTTCGAAAGTGGTGCAGAAAACAAAACATTATACGCGATTGGATAATTAGAGTAGTGGTAACGAGCTCGGCAATAATGCGATAGGTCGCTGGATCGATCCCATCTAGATTATGTTTTTTTTTAGCATTTATTATTCGTCTATTTTGTATCTATTTATCAGATTAAACAACAGGGATACGGATAAGTTTATTTAGCCCTGAAAAGGGCTGATTATAAGTAAATTTAATAACGCGACCAGTTACCACGTGCTTCAATTACAGCACGAAGCCTTTGCTCCATACTGTTGACAAGGCCTTCACAAAATCCTTCTCTTTCTGCTACCTCTTCCCACGCTTCGAGGACTAAATCCCAGAGAGCATTTGGAGTTGTTGGAGGAGGATGAGGCCAATTTTGCCTCAGTACTCGCTTGACCTCAGACCAGACATGTTCGATCACATTCAGATCGGCTGCGTGAGCAGGCCAATCTAAAACATGAACGTCATGTTGTTCCCTAAGCCAGCGTAGTACTGGTTTTGATGTGTGGATGGATGCCCGGTCATGTTGCATAGTGATTACTTCACATGGTTGAAGGTCACGGACAAATGGCAGCATAACATTATCAAGGATATGTATATACTGTTCACCTGTTAAATGACCTTCAATCCTGTGTAAGAAACCTAATCCCTGGGCAGACATCCAACCCCACACTCCCACACTAACACGACCAGATGTTCTTTTCGGAGCCACATAACGGGCTTCGAACCTAGTCCCTTTCGGACGGTACACAATGACAGGTCGTCCATCATTTGCACTAGAAATGGAACACTCATCGGTGAAGAAGGTTTCCTTCCAATTCCGTTCCAAGTTTTCTTGTGCAAATGCAAGACGCTGTCTAATGTGCTCCGGCCTGAGAGTTTCCTTTAGTGCAGCATGCCGTGCAAACAAATTGGCCTCCCTCAACCTCCTAACAGCTGTTTTCCGTGAACCCGGAAATTGTGCTGCTGCTTTCAGTGTGCGAGCAGTAGACAGTGGCCGTGCAATAGCCTCGACTACCAATCGGCGGTCCTCAACACACGTTGATATTCTTGGTCTGCCAGGACTATGATTGCGCTGCAAATTACCGGTTTCACGGAAACGGCGAATCCAACGCTGAGCTCTTCTGGGATGTATTCCATACCGTAATGCTGCTTGTCGTACGCTATAACCTTCTTCCAGCAACGCTACCACTCTCTCCATTTTCGCGTCCATTTTTATTATAGGTTCAGTTGTTGATACGTTACTTTGGCAACTCATGCGAAAGGAATAGGCCCTATATCTAATAATGTTTTGTATATATTTGCATTTCAAAACATTTACAGCCTACATATCAATCACAAACATATTTAAGAGTAATACAGGTCCTAATCTACAGTGCATGAAAGCTAAAATATGGAAAGAGCGTTCACAGAAGGTCCTAAATATCAGATCACACTGTCATGCCCAACAGGTATGAGGGACGCTAGTATTAAACAATATATTAAAAAGCTCTGTCAAGAACTTCTGGTTTAGCTCAGTCGGGATAGCGTCGGACTTACACGCGTAAGGTCCAGGGAACGATCCCGAGTACAATTATTTTTTTTCTACTGCATTTGGGAAGACATTTCGTTTATATCCGTTTTTTAGTTTTAGTAGATATTTAAATTTATCGACATTTCTAAGTTTGTCAAATTTACAATTTGTATCAACATGTTCTTGTTAACGCTAACCAAATCAACATAGATGTTATGTGGGTGGAAGTACTGACTGAAAGTATGTTTAAGAAACTTGACACCTTCTGAAAACAGTCAGTGTTCAGTAACTCGTCTGGATTTTCAAATAACATTTTTATTTTTGATTGGGTAAAAAAATCCAACATCAAAAAGTAAGTAAAAGCTCCTTTTCACTCAGTGCTGTAATACACAGTCTATTGTTGAGGTAAACTCTTTAAATAACGTAATTTTGAACTCTACTATCTCTGTAGATAATCGGTTTGTAAATATTATATAATTATATATATATATATGCTAATATTATTATTTAAACTATTCCTCACAAAATGCTACTGCCGTTAATTAAAGATTCAACTGTATTACCAATGTGAACTGGGACTTTGAAAAGCTGTGTATGACATGGTTTCCCAGCAAAGTGCTTTAGAACTCAATAAGTCCACGTGTAGCTTTTTACCGTTGTATGTGATAGAAATTCGGGGAATAGTTCCAACAGTATCATATATTATCCTGCCTGAGCCACAATTGCCTGAAGGCCGTCAATAAATTCAAATAAAAAATAAACTAATTAAAACTATTGCATTGGCTAAAGTTTTCAAATTATTTTCCGTTCCAAATATTCTTTTTCACACCAATAGTCCAGTTCCACGAAGGCCCTTTTATCGTCCTAGAAAGAATTAGTGTATATTACGTAATAATTTTCTATAAAGAGAGGAAATAAAAAAAGCAAATACAGGTGGCACTAACTATTAGTAGTGTTACGCATTGAAAAGAGCTTGGGCAAAGAGATTAATATCGTCGCTGAATTTACAATACCTGCTATGTGCATTTAACAAATTTTTCAGGAGAGCAATAAATATGTTTTTAAAGTTACCTGTTATTTTTACTTATTTCGATATAAATGAATGTTAATTACCGTGAGTAATGGAAATATCTATTAGCAAGTATAATCAATCAAATTTCACCTGGTAAAATAGTGAAAGTCTTATTTTTCACATAACAGGAATTAGGAAACCAAGCACAGCAGATATTTTTTCAATTTAAAATCATTGGATGAAATAATTTACACGTGGCTGTGATTTCAAAAGGAGAGTTTTCTCTTTCGAATGACACCAAAAACTCAATTTTCGACTTTTAAGGTATTACAAATGCAGCTACGTTATGCGAATAACGTGTCTTCTATCAAAGAGGAGAAAAGGTCATTTTCACAGTATAATCTTGCGACGTTTTCAAAATCTACTTTTGTATATTTAAAAAAAAAAAAAAACTTTTTAAAAGTTGTATTCTATGGCTTTTGAAACCAATCTTCATGACGAATTCAAGCTTTTTTAGCTCAATGAAAAGTGTATTTTCGATACCCGAGGTTTGAGGTTGGCGTACGCAAAGGATTCTTTCCCCACCCCGAAATTCCAATCTATCCACGACTAGTCAGTCATGCCGAATTTCAGCCTTCTAGCCCAACGGGAAGTGCTCGAAACCGCTGAAAGAACAGACAGATAGAAGCGTCTGGGATTTTATAAAATTATGCAAATTTTATTTATACGTTTCTAAATTCCTATGCATTTTATTTATATTATGCATGAACATTTTGCACTCAAAAGATATTTAACGTGCTGTGTACTAAATAAGCCTTATAATCGTGCAAAATACTGAATAAGAGTTTAATATTAAAAATTCGAAAAGTAAAAACCAAAACACCAAAAATAAACACTAAATAAACTAAAGCATTTATATAATATTTATTATGTATTAATCTTCCAGAAGTTTAAATTAATTTCCTCAACTTTGATTTTAAAACAAATGATACTGAGAAGCACGCGTTCTTAAATGCCTGAACTACTAGACCAATCAAGACTACTTCGGAGGCTCTGACCTAGTGTAACTAAGACCTTTTGAACGACAAAAAAGGCATGTCTCTACACCTTATGGTTCACGAGATATATTTTAGTAT
>JAGDQP010016669.1:0-40103 GCA_022664845.1 Lepisma saccharinum
AAAAAAAAACAAAAAAAAAACAGAAGTTGCTTTACAATATTTCATAGTTCAGGATTAGTATTGTAACGTTGTTTCTTCCATAATTCTATATTTTTATCCTAAATTCTGGAATTGTCTTACTATTACATCAACGTGAAGCGTATTGACTTCATTTTTGAAATTTGTATCACCAACTATGCTTGTAACAGAACGGGGGAATTCATAGTCTCTTCCGACATCATCGAGGGGTTATTAGGTATTAATGGATATGATAGGAGTATTGCGGTCAACCCTTGATCAATGTTTCATATATCGTAGAGCACTTCATATATTTAAATTTTATATATATATATACTGCTAGCAGTGTTATATTTTAAAGACTTAACTGAAATAAAAAAAATAATAATAAGGAATTTAAAAACTATTAATATTATATAATCTAAATATTTAGTCAGTAAGTTAGTTAATTTTATAAAGAAAAGCATAAAATATATATATGTAATAGAAAAAGGTAAATTTGTTTAAATTATTGACTATTATGTAAACATTTCTCCGCTATCTTGATTTCTTTTTTAAATTTAGTATCTGCTCCGTGTAAGATTTAACATTTTTTTTACAGACTCCCGCAAAGTAATTATGATTTTTTTTTGTGTTGTGATTTTTTTTCAAGAAGTGTGCAAACTTGAGCCAGGGCTGGTCAAGGATTTGCAAACTTCATTCTTTTTTTTTTTTTTGACGGGGGGCATTCCGAAAATAACGATATAAATTTAACTATACCTCATAATCTTTCTTTCGAACTTCATGTTCCAAATCCCATTTCTGTCCCTCGCATGTGTAAACACGATCAAAATAGCCCTTGACAATTTCCTTCAGTTCGTCTAAAAATAAATTGTTAATACATTTGAATACAGGTAACGCTTAAAGAATTATTATTTTTTTAAAAGAATTATATCTACCTATCTATATATATTTATGTATTAGCATATATAGATATATATAAACACACGATAGATATATGTACCACAAAAGAGCTTTTTTCCCAGCAGTATGAATATTAGATAAATTAAAGGAAGAATAGGAATATGTATGGGAAATATTCCCCTCCATAAAAAAATTGTCTCTGAAAATTAAGATTTGCAAAATTAACGGTACTAATTTTTTTTCCTTCGTTTTTTTTGACGACTTTCGAAAAGACTAAACGAAAGAATTTTGTTTCTGACCAGAAACTGAAACCGTGCGATATAGAACGAGACTCGAAAAATAAGAAACAGTTGTGTAAAAAAGAGATATACAAAAAAATAACCAAAACCCTCTGTGCTTTCAGCTGCGCTAAAGTTTTGTTTGGTGAATAATTTGCTAAACAACGTGCAATATGTCAATGATGGCCTTGTGAGATTAAAAAAAAATATAGTGATCAATGAGCCAAAAAAAAAATCAGTAACTTATAATGAATATGTTACTATAATTATTATAATAATTATTATTATTAATGTTATTAAACTGGTAAACTATGTATAGATATATATAGAGAGATCGTTACTTAAATTTTTTTTCCAATTTCGTTCAATAATTTTTTTTTATTTTTACCTCGAATTCTTTGATTCTAGCACCGTATTCAAGATCATATTTATCAGCTTCAATTCTACCAATGTGGGCATGGTATTCCTTGCAAATTGTCTGAAGTTCGGCTAGAATACAAGAGTGAAGAGAAAAAAAATGCATTGAGTGAGTGAGAAGAGGAAGAAGAGTTGTTGTTAAAAAAAACAAATCTGGATTCTGTCCCCGTTTGTTCATTTGTTTCATTGTTGAAGTATTGTTGATTCTTTATTATTATTAATAAAGTAAAATTTTTTTTTCTTCAGCAGGAGTTCAGCGGTTATGACTATTTTCATTTCTGTTCTGCAAAAGAATATTTTGTGCATAAGAGTTATTTTGGACATACATAAGTACGAAACGAATAATGGTTTAGTTGGTTTTGAAAATTTGTACAAAAAAAAATCGAAGAAAGGAGGAAAAAAACATCAATATTTACAAATGAGAAAAAAAATGTGTATATATATAGAGAGAAATGTAAATTTGCGGGAAAAAAAGAATAAAAAACATAACAAAACAACAACTTAAAAAAAGCAAAGCTTGGGAGATTTAAACAATGAAAAAACATATTTACAAAACGAAACTATACAAGTGTTCCTTTCCCCATTGTGACAAGTTATATTCTTCATATATTTCTTTCAATAGTTTCATTTAAGCAGGAATTATTTCTGCAAAATATTATTGTCATTACTTCAGGTTATCATAAGATTTTTACGTAAGAGAAATTATTAAAAGATTTATATATCATATTATTTTGTCACTTTAAAAAAAATAAACATATAATTTTTTTTGAAACAATTCTGAAAACGATTGCAAACTTCTCGCCTTTATACATGACAGATAATTATTGACTAATGAGAACGTATTTTATACATTATAGGAACATTTAACGGCAGTTGTAAATACATTTTATACTAAATATGAAAAGTTAGTTCGATATGCGACTGCTTATTTACATTATAGAGTATTATTAACTCAAGTGTAAGTACTTTTTTACACTCCAGAGTCTTGAGCGATACTAAATCGTTAATGTATGTTTATTTTCCAAAGGAAGAATTAGCCCGACCATTTTTACACTTCAGGAGTGTAATTAATTCAAAACGTAAAATTTCAAATTTATTCTCTAGAGAAATAATTAACCCAGTTGTTTTTTATATTTTGAGCTTGAGGAAGAACGCTTCACCTGAAACGTGTGCTCACTTTACACTCTGGAAAAAATATTAACCTGAATCTGAACTCATTTTATACTCTCTAGAGATATGGTTAACTCGAATGTGAATACAGTTTATATTCTAGATAAAAAAAATAGTTAACCTTGAACTCTAGACAAACGCTTAACCCAAAATTTGTGTTCATTTTACACTCTAGAAAAATATTAACCTGAATGTGAACACATTTTATACTCTTTAGAGATATGATTAACCCGAATGTGTATACATTTTAGAGAGGAATTATTAACCCGAAAGAAAGTACATTTTCGGAAAGTAGACGACAATGGGTTACGATAAACGTGATTATAACTTTTAAGAAACTATAAATGAAAAACAACCACGAATATCATTTTTTTTGCTTTCTACAAAGTCAGTTAATCCGCTGTCAAGAATAAACAGTTAACGAGGAAGAAAACTATATTTTTTTTAAAATACAAAATACAGAGTACACTGGTAACAAGTGCGATCTTTTCATCATACTAGAGAAAGGTTTAACCGCAAAACATGAATTTATTTTTACACGCATTACAAACAGTTAGTAACGAATAGAATATTTTTTCTTTGTAACACGCTTGGAGAGTAGTTAGCGAATATTTATAAATTCATTTTTTATACTACAGAAGACAGAATTGACGTATGAGAATTTAAAATATGACTTGAAGCATTACTGACAATGCTGTATTTATTTAACAGACGCAGGGTAAACGGTGAAAAAAAAATGGAACATAAAATTAAGAATGCGAAATGGAAAATTAAAAATTATTGTGATTGGCATAAAGCTTTCGTTCTTCATGAAATTGAATAAGAATATGATGAGTTAAATGATTAGTGAATATATGGATTATAATGAACTTAACAATGTATTAATGATTGCAACAAAAATACAGCTTTGTTATTTTTTTTGGTACAAAAACCGTTGAAAGATAAAAAAATAGAACAAGATTCGGGGATTATTATTTCAAATTATTTATGTTTATCTATATTATATTTATTAATTTCATTCTATTGACATTTTTATTGATAGGAAGTATAAAAAAATATTTTATTAGTAGAACAATAAAGCTGAAAGCAAGAGAGAGAAGAGAAAAAAATATTGAATTATTATCAAAGGAATAAAATAATAATCAATAGTCCTTTTTTGTATATTTAGTGAATAAAGTAAGTATTGTTTAAAGAAAGTGTATACTGAAATGAAGACAGTTCGGTATGGAATCAAAAGGGGAAAATGGAAATAAATTGGTTTATTTGAAAGCAATTAATGAAAGTAAAAAAAAAAACGATACTTAGAAAAAAAAAACATTATAAAAATTATATAAGCTGCTATTGGCAAATATTGGCTAACTAAAACATGTACAATTAAGTACTTTATTAATATGCAATTATAATTAATTATTGTATTATTATTATTATTATTATGTTTACGATACAAAGAAAAAAAAGCTTCATTTGTAAGCAGAAGCAGAAGCTTAAGAATACCGGCTCTAATTTCAGTAATGCTACGCCATTTTGTAAAAAAAAATATTATTGTTTTTTTTGGTCAAAATAAACAAAATACGCATTTTTGGGGTTTTATTTCTGAGCAACTACACCGTAATAAATATGCGTCCAATGGAAAGGCATTACGAATAAGATAACAACAACAACAACAAAAAAAATAACAGCAGAAGATAGTACAAACTAGCGAAAAAAATTGCTGGTTTATTGTTTTTTCAATAGTGTTTTTTTTGGCAGCATAATACTTTGTTTGAATGTTTAGTTTCCGATAACTACAACACGCATGCGCTGCTGGCTGGCTTTTTTTTTATTTTTCAAAAATTCATATTTTTTTTTGTTATTACAGACCTCATATTCCTTTTTGCTGGCTTCATATTCAAGATCATACTTCTCACTTTCTAATGTCGCTATCCGTTTGTGGTATACTTTACAGATTTCTTTGACTGTTCCTGTGGTGATGATATGAGAGAGGTATATATATATATCTGTATTCCTTGTTTTTTTTGGCAGTTCATTCGATAAAAGAAAACTATTTAATTATGCAATATTGGAAAAATAAAAAAAACAAGAAGAAAAGGACAAAGATTATATGAATTATTTTGTTTTTGATTCTTCTTAAACAAAATTTCATCCCCTTGGGAAAGAAAAAAACAACAACAACATACATACACCCATACACACACACACTCTCACAAACATACATGTAGATATAGATGAAAGATAAAGTAACCCACGCTTTTGGTATTTTTAAGAAGCAATAGCACATAAGGTGTCAGCTGGAAAGATAAGCATAAAGTTTTGTTTTTGTCCACATTAAGAACACAGAGAGCGAACATAGATTATAAAAAGGTTAACTTGAAGATATTGTTTTAAGTATATAGAGATGAATATACAGGATATGAATATATATGTACAGGTTATTACGTTATTGTTATGTATCCATATCGTTCTCTTGTACATGTTGGATCTTAATTGACAGAAACATTCGTAAAGACCGAACACAAAGAAAGATTTCTAAAAAAATAAAATCCTTTTAAAACAAGGAATTTTTTTGTTTATGGTGAGAAATAGATAGCGATATATTTGCTTAGCAATGCGAAGCACAAGGAATTTTTTTTTATGATTTATAACAATTGCAAGATTGATTGCAGACGTATAATAGCGGAAATTAAAAGCCAGCTTAGTTTTGTGAGATGATTAAAAAATAAATAAAGATGACACATATATAAGCTTGATAATGCATATAGAGACAGATATAGCAGAAGATAGATTTCAGTCCATGGATAATTAAAAAAAAAATAAGTTCAACACGACATGGCTACCTCAAAATCTTTCTTTTTCACAGCATACTCCAAATCGTACTTCTGGTCTTCTAAAATACCGAGCCTTGTGTAGTAATCCTTAATGGTTCTTTTTATAGCATCTGTTTACAAAGTAAAATGTTAATTTTAGGAAGTTCAAAACACAGGTTGTTCTTTGTTATAACATTTTTTTGTGAATAGATCACTGGAAAGAATATGTGTTTTTTAATTGTTTTTTTTTTAAATTTAAGAATACAGGATATAATAAAAGTCTCCATACATAAAGCTAAGATGATTAGTGGTCTTTTAACCACTGAAAAACAATATGAATTTAGCGATATATCTCAATATGTCGCAATTTATAATTGCGTCATTCATCCTCAACAGAGATGGTGAATTTACCAGAAATATTATGCATTGACCAATTCTTTTCGAACCTTTTGACTTTGCATAAGATTTCAAGATCTACAGCTTTTATTGTCAACATATTTTATGTTTTCTGTGAAAATAGCTTTCTAAGCTCACAATTGACCAAGTCAAAATAGAAAGAATTCAAACTGAAAATAATGAAATGTCACATCTGTGGAATATTGATTAGGATCAGGCGTGAATACATGCGTTGTGTAAGTAAATATATATCCAACTTGATAGGATAATAAGAAAGATATATTCTGTATTTCTTCTGTATTAAGACTTTTGTTACATTCTGTACAAAATACAAAAAAAGCATAACAGTACACAAAGTACAAATGAAACATATATGCTTCAAGCAATAATCTAAAATAAACAAGTTCTTAAGTTTATAACAATTTGAAAATTACAATTACATATAGCATGCATGGTTTTTTATTACATCAGTTCATTATATGATACGAACTGTTTCTAATACCTATTATATACTTCACTACAGAATAACCTAGACACCACATGAAAAACAGATCTAGTTCTTAAAAGTTTTTTAAACATACATATCCAAACCTGATACCTAACCTGAAGCTTACATTTGAAAATAAGAAATAGATATAAAACAATATACTTATTCGTACAAGTTATTAAATATTATTTGTAACTAATAGAACAGAATATATTTCTAGTAAATATTTAATTGGTTAGAATATTCCATGGTTAAAATTTAAATTCAATTACTATCTCAATTGTCCAATTTTGTTTTAAGTATAAGCTATTCCTTTTCTTTATTAAATTACGTACGGAGGATATAAAAAATAACTTCCTGCATCGATAGGAAATGTATAGTTTGTTTTTATACTTGTACTTATATACACATATACAAGGTATCTTAATATGTAGGACAAATTTCACAGAGGAATTTCTAGCACCGAAAAGGTCATCTAGAAGTGGGTAAAATTCCACTTCATTATTATGAATTGTTTTGTATTTGTTTGCTGGATATTAGAGGTAAAAGATTACGTCATCAGGTCGTCAGTGTTGCCAACCTTGTTATATTGTACACCAATATACAGGATATTGATACAAATCAAACTCCCAACAACAAAATTTTCTTTTAATGAATCTAGTGACTTGTCACGTAATATTATTTGTCTTTATATGCTATCATGGGTAGATTTATGACATGGGTAGATTATATGCTGAAAGTTGGAAACCACGTAGCACGAAAATGAAGCGGAATTGGATTCACTCATCTGAACTTTTCTTCTTGTTTAGGTGTCAGGAATTCGTCTGTGAAATTTGGCCCCCATATTAAGACGTACCCTGTATATATGAAACAAAATCTCTAAGACTAGAAGAAAATGGTTATTTTTTTATATTATTAATTGTGATAAATGTACCCTGATTTAATGAAAAATAAAATATAATTACCTACCTTTTACTTTTCGGGGAAAATGTCTATTTGGGACTTTTCATCCTGTTTTACATTACAGAGTGTATAGCGTTACTATCTTTCTTGTAAATAAAATCCGACACGAATTATTTACGTAGCATATTGGAAAAAATTATCAGAAAAGTTAAAACTTACAGACTTATAGAACAAAGAAACTACAGAGTTATAGAATTAAAAAAAAAAATGTTCTCTAAAAAAAAGTGTTACGTGAGAATTGACTTAAAGGTTCACAGAAAATATATGATTGCATTTCAACGAAAATGTAAAATAAAAAAGAAATTAAATGTATGTTTTCAGTTTATACTTAACCTAACCTAACATAACATCATAATATATACCTGGTACCAACATTTTTGTGTGGTTTTTAAGGAATACCTTAATAAAATGATAGAATAAAAGATTATTCCACAGTTAATAAAATTTATAAGAAACTAAACCTAACCCTTATGGTTTAGGCGATAACGTGAGTCGGCAATGGGTAGGTACTCGGGTTCGAACCCCGCGGCCGACTATCCTGACTAAGATTTACCAGGGTTTCTATAAGTTTGTGGGGATGGTACCTTAAGTAAGGCCCTGTCTAATACCTTCCCCATCTCTACCTGAGCCAAAGATGCCAAAAGGCCATAAAAATTCACATTAAAAATTATAAGAAACTAGCAAGTCGCGATTCATATATTCGTCACGTAACGCAAGCTTTTGCAGACTATACTCAATTCACAATACACATAAAGTTTGAAAAAAATGACCAATTGATTTTAATTCAATTACTTTTCTCTTTATATCCTAACAGAATGTGAATTCAGATTAGTTTGCGAAAGCTTGAGTTCTATGCAAGGTATTGTGAGACTAATGTCACTAAGTTTCGTGGTTTTGAATTACTTATTGTGAATGGCTCTAACACAATTTCATCTAAAAGAAACATGTTTTTGCACTCAAGTAAATGATTCATATGTAGGCATACGTGTCATCGTCTCATCTTACTATTAATTACTGAAAAAAAATAATTTAGATTCAATACATTACGCAAGTCAATAGCTTACTTACCCTCGCTGGCACTGGAAAGGTCCTTGGGCTTTCCGCATCTCTCCTCAATAATACGCCTCCTCTCAGCTGCCTTTCGTTCTTGCTCCTTTTTCAATTCCTCGGCGGCTTTCTTTCTCAACAGCAACTGTACAAGGGAACAAGTTGATTTTTCATAGTCTCCGTATACAAACATTATGAGTAACAATTGAATAGAGTTACACTATTTTGTTCGATAAGGTTAAGTTTGGTTAGATGAAGCGTTCACAGTAGCACAAGGTTGAGTTATTGTTGAACAAACCGTTCAATATCATCCTTTTCGATTCATTTACTTAACTCATTTTGGTTGAATCAACGTTTCTACACGAATAAAGCGTCAAAAATGGCAGATATTCAACGCTTGATTTAAACGCTAAATCAAAGTGTGTGTTACTTGGGGGAATTTACGGCTTCTATAAAGTAAAGTAACCTAAGCGTACCTTAGAAATAGTAATCTTCGTCCTCTTTATAACGTTAACAATTTCTTCGCACAACCTTTTTTCGCCTTCTACCGGAAGGCTTCTTCAGACGAACGACGATATTCATTGTGTTTTTTTTATACAGATACGTGCATTTGAAAATATAAATAAACTGTGACGAGCTGCAAGTAATATACGTCTTCGTCTTTCTAATATGCGCGGGATTTCAACAAATGAAACCACCATTGCGCAGGTCTATAAATAGCTTAGATGTCTATAATTTTTGATCATGAATATAGGCTTATGTACATTATTAGTATTAATAAATTGTGATTTGGCGTATTTATAATAGAACGATATCTGCCAACTGTCTCGCTATGTACTGGCATTCCGTGATCATTCAACTTTACTTCCGAGGGCAGGGTGAGCATTAATTTTGTTCATTAACTTCGAAATTGACTCTGCTAGATCTGTTAACAGAAACTGAGTATTATTTTGATATGGTGGATCATTTGACATATAGGTTCTAGTAGGGTTATCCTTATAAACAATATTCAAACTAGGCGCAGATGTATCTTCTGTTGGTGCATCTTTCAAAACTTGTGAATGTATGATGGGGTGTTCGTCCATTAGTTCTTCATTTGAATTTAAAGTTAAATCCAAAGAATCGCTAGATATATCATTGTTAAGTTTAAGTAAGTATCTTGTTACCTGTAATTGCTTCTTTCTTGAACTGTCTATTGGTTGTTGTTTCTTCTGCTTTGCCTTGATAAAGAGATTGACTAGATTTACTTTCAATACTGGAAGTAATTTTTACCCTGGTTCTGTCTTGCGTATGTAATTTGGGCCTAATTGAAGGTTTGCTAATTGAGCTTTATGTAAAAATTTCTTAATCCATGACACTTGAGCATAAGGTAGGCTTCTGAAAAACATTTGTTTCTTTGGAATTAGGTCTTAATAATTACATTGCTTCGTTATAAGAAATATTGTCTGTTTCCATTATTTGGTTAATGTCTCTGTTCTGTTCTGGTATCACCGCAGTATTTTATAATCCTTTTGCTATTCTCTTGTTTAAAAGTATCATAGAAATGAAGAGTCTAGTTGCTGTTGGAGTATTAAACTTAACACTTCTTACTTCAACACATTACATGACATCACTTTATATTGGGTAAGTTTTCGCCGTCTTGGACGTGGTCGCAGTAAGTTTCACGGTCTCGAATAATATTTCGAACACTTATTGACTTCATCAGAAGGAAGAAGGAAATAAGAGGCGGAAAAGAGAGAACGTGAAAAAGTAAAGTTAGAAAGAAATGTTTTCTGTAGTATAAAGTAATGTTGACAACTGTTGACAAGTCATAAAGGTATTGAACTACACGTATATGAAATATTACTGAAAATTGTAAACACGTTCATCAACATGTGCGTGAGTATAACTAGATTCATTTTATGTACATACTCGTTGAAATTAACGTAGACTCTAGAAGAATACAATGAATAAAAATATTAAAATCTTGAAAATAGTTCTTTTTAAAAATTATTTACATAACTTGATATAAGTATTGTGACAAAATTTGATGTTTCTAAAAGTGAAGAAAAGTTGTGGTTTACTTTTCGTAAGTATTTATTCAATGAAGGATACTCAAGCTTTGTGTAGACTTCCTCTATCTGTATTTAATTCTGGCTTGATGATGGAACAATCTTCCTTGATATTCCGTTCCATATTATTTGTGGAATTGTGAGGAAAAGACTATTTGCGAAGGAACTGTTACTGTTATAAATAGGATAGGGATTACTATATCCAAGGTACGTATTTTTTGATAATAATTGTTTTCTGAACGTAAAAATCACTATTTAACCTAACCTAACCTTACTAGTGGGTAGATGACGGGAAGATTCCAAGAGCCCTTTACCATTATGAACAGAACAATAAGGATTACTATTTCCAAGGTATGTATTTTTTAACAACATAGTATCCAGCGAATAGTAACAAAAACTTCCCTAACTATTCCCGGTTTTACAGACTAAACTAGGTTAGGTTAAAAATAAGAAATAACTAACGCAGTTTCTTGAACGTAGATTCCTGCAAGCATATGCAACATCCTTCTCTGCTCCGCTTCATGGATAAGAACACCAACAAATTGGACAAAATACTGAGAAATCCTTAAATTCCCTGACTTTTCCATATTTTCCAGACCGTTGAACGTCCTGTTAATAATTGTCCTCTGTGCGTAAAAATATGTCACTATCTAATCTAACTTAACCTTATTGGTGGGTAGATAACAGCAAAGCTCTTAGAAGTATAACGCCATAAGATTGGCTGCTAGTGAGTAACGCTGCTCGTGAAAGTGCTGTCATGGTTTTGTCACATAATTGAACTTTATATTATGTGTCTGTAAAACTAGTCAGATTGAATCACGGAAGCCACTTGCTTCTTTGTGTTACAAGTTAGAACATGAAACTATTATTACTAAAAGATAGAAGATTGTATAGTTTATATAATATCATTTAGTAATGAGTCAATACTCTACATACAATTGGAATTTACCACATAAAATAAACCTTGATATTCATTTGAAAGTCACAATAATATACCCTCAACCCCCATTGATAATTTGATAATTATCGCAACACTCAATGAGCAGTGTTGCCAGTTCATAAAAAGTATGGAATGATCCACATACTTATTTACCTGTTTAAAGATACAACACCTGGAATTCAAAGTATAAGAAAATTAAATACTTATGTTGTGTACTCACCCTAAGTTTCTTCTTTCTCTCAGGGGTCATAAAACCCTTCTTGGCCTTCTTGGCTTTAGAGGCCTCTTCAAGCCTCTTTCGCACCTCGGCCTTCTTCCTGTCGATCTCCTCCTGTTTCTTCTTCTTTTCCTGTTTGTCGAAAAATTGTCACAAAAAGTTTAATTAGTATTAGAACAACTTAAAAAAAAAGAAATTTAACATAATTTACGATATGTCTTGATCGATAACATTTGAGATGCTTTCCTTTCTAGTGTCGTATACTTATCGTTGTAAATGTTGCTATTGCTGTTGTATGTGTGTGTGTAACGGACAATTACATTTGGAGTAAAATTCATCATTGTACAACATTGAAACAAATGGTTTGTACAATCAGAGCCAAAAGAATGTATCCAGTAGTAAAGTTTCTCTTCCGAATAACTTTGAAATGAATAAACAGATTTGAATACAGGTTTCTGTACCTTACAGAATATCACATTCTCTTTAAGTTGCAGAAAACAGTAGTCAAATCAGTGTATCCATTCCAAAGTTAGGCGCAAAAGAAATTTTTACCAACAAGGAAGAACATTTTATCGTGATTGTGCAAACAGACAAAATATGTACAGACGATATGAGACAACAGATGACAACGTGTTTCTCTCTGAAACGTGGATGACACATTGAACGAAAATAGTCGATATTACAGAAGACATTTACATGACTTCGTAGAAGAAACGAGAATACATTGAGTTGTTTTGTATAACTTAAAACATAATACATAAAGTATTAAACATTTGTATTATTGAAATTTGTTTCACTCACTAACTTTGTTACGAATATTTATTACAAAACGGAAGACGAATATACAAAACTGTACTTGAACCCACATTTATACATGTTTCAGTTAAACAAACGTTTATGTATGACATCATGTAATATTTTATACGAAACAATAATAACAATATGATGAACGTACAGTTTCGTTTTTAATTCATAAGTGCAATGTATAACATACAGTTTGACGTGAACAATGTTCAGACATAAATAAAACGATTATAATGAGCCAGGAATACTATGTACAAGGGATTTATCAACGTAACAAATTTTAAACATAAATGAAATGATAGAAACATTTATGAAGAGCTAGGAATGCTATGAGCAATGGATTTATGAACGTAACAAACGTTAAACATAAATGAAGTGATAGAAACATTTATGAAGAGCTAGGAATGCTATGAGCAATGGATTTATGAACGTAACAAACGTTAAACATAAATGAAGTGATAGAAACGTATGTGAAGAGCCAGGAATGCTATGTACAAGGGATTTACGAACGTAACGAACTTTCAACATAAATGAAATGACAGAAACGTTTGTGAAGAGCCAGGAATACCAAGTACAAGGGATTTATGAACGTAACAAACTTTCAACATAAATGAAATGATAGAAACATCTGTGAAGAGCCAGTAATGCTATGTACAAGGGATTTACGAACGTAACGAATTTTCAACATAAATGAAATGATAGGAACCTTTGTGAAGAGCCAGCAATGCCATGTACAAGAGATTTATGAACGTAACGAACTTTAAACACAAATGAAATGATAGCAACGTTTGTGAAGAGCCAGGAATGTCGTACATTGTACAAGAGATTTATGACGTAACAAACTTTCAACATAAATGAAATGATAGAAACGTTTGTGAAGAGCCAGGAATGCCATGTACAAGGGATTTATGAACGTAACAATCTTTCAACATAAACGAAATGATATAAACGTTTGTGAAGAGCCAGGAATGCTGTGTACAAATGAAACATAAAAGAATCAAATGTATCTGTAAGTAATAAAACACGATCCTTGTTGTCTTGCCTCTTGTGCAATGTTAAAATAAATAACGTTATATATGTTCAGTGTGTCTTACCAGGTAAAAGAGGACACTTAAAATAGTGTATTTGTTAAATCAAATGGAAACAGTACCGTTACATATATATGTATACAGAGCATAGTAAATTCCGTAACTGCTTATGTAAAAATGTTAACTTTGTAAAAAGAAAGAAAGATGAACGAAATTCGAATGTATGCATATGTGCAAATCATAAAATGAAATAAAAATAAAAATAGAAGATAAATTTGAGCAAATATTATCAAAGCATAAAAAAATATAAAGACTCAACTGTGTACAGTTGGTTCAATAAAATATTGTTTATGTTTTTCCCAATAAGACATCACTTGCTCCAAAGTTGTTCTAACACAAAAGAGAGTAGTAGTGAGAATGAACTCTCGTGGTGGTTGTTTATCTGAAATGTAGGGAAATTAATGATAATAGGAGTAAATATTTTTCGATTTCCTGAGATGGCGGACTAAGTTAAAACCTGTTTGTTATCTGCTCCTCTGAATTTTTCTCTTTTCCTGCTAACCAAACGTATCTGATTGTGTCGGAATCTAACTATTTTTCTGTACGATTCTTATTCATGGAAATACCCTCATTTATAATAATCAACACAACAAGCCCAGTGAGAACTGAATGTACATCACAAAGAATTGTAAGAAACGACAGTTCTTACGAGAACAGGACTTTAAACTGAAAGAGAATGCTGCATTTTTAAAGATGACGTCTTGAAATAGTAACCTTCTACTGCTCTTGTCTTTCAACCGGTTTTGTCCGGTTGTACTGTCCTATAATCTTATTCTAACGGTGTCCACCGACGGAGTCTCACCTCTCTCTCTCTCTCTCTCTATGTGTGTATGTGTGCGTGTGTGTGTGTTTCGCTTGTGAACTTTCATGTTCAATATTGTTTTGTGCTGTGTATATATTATGTAATGTATGAAGTATTATGAAGTTCTTACTAAATGAAAGCCTAATTTTCTATCATTATAATAAAAAAGAACCAAGTTGAATCACCAGAGAAGATACATTGAAAGGTTTAGAATCCACCTAAAGCTGTAGGTTTTGTTCATAGAATGTTAACATAACACTTCATCCGATGGAAGGTAAATCATCATCCCAAACTTGCCAATGGGCAAAAAACAATATTACCATCATATGGAACATGTGTATGTGATATTCTAGATATGCATGAATGTGTATACGATGCACGTTTGTACGAATATGTATATATGTGTATGCATAAATCTGTGTATGTATCCGTCTAGATAAAGAGAAAACGGCAGCAGCTGGAACTCCTAAATAAAACTGTTCATGATTGGTCATCTGTCAGAAGCCAAGTTTTACAACTGAAGGTCTTTGAATGATAAACCCGATGGCGATTTGTGATACCCTTCTGTCACATGGAGATGGTGCCTTAAGGACAGGATCAGACAGTTAAAAGTACACTCTAAAATACTATGTTCAATGCGTCTCCCACCGGGAATTAAACCCAAACCCATGATTCCTTGATTATAAGGCAACAAGCAATACCTCTCGCCCACCGAATACATCGTATATAGTATAGAGGGGGAAACAATAATATGTTTGGATGGAGGGGAATAGCAAGACTAGGAGGTGTGAAGAGCACATGATTTGCATTGAAAGACTTACTGCTCTTGGTAGAACACAGCTTATACTGATGACGTTTTATCTTTGAATGTAGGTATATGTATTACTGGAGCCTGTGTTTTTCATGTGTGTGTGTGCACTAAACAGTATCCTATGTTTAACATGTATTTGCAGTGAACAGTATAGCTTGTACTTTACATGTGTATGTATATATTAAACAGTACAGCCTGTGTTATATATGTGTGTATATTAAACAATGTAGCCTGTATTTTACATGTTAATATACATTAAACGCTGTAGCCTGTGTTATATATATATATATACTAATATATATTAAACAGTATCCTGTTTTACATGTGTTTGTAGTGAACAGTGTAGCTTGTGCTTTGCATGTGTGTGTGTGTACGTATTAAACAGTGTAGACTGTGTTATATATGTGTGTGTATTTATCAGTGTAGCCTATATTTTACATGTGAATATACATTAAACAGTGTAGCCTGTGTTTTACATGCACATTAAACAGTATTCTGTGTATTATATGTATTTGTATTCATCAATGTATCTCGTTCTTTACACCTGTGTGTATTAAACAGTATTGCCTGAATTTTTATATGTGAGTGCACATAAAGAGTTTAGCCTGTTTGACATGTGTGTGCATTAAACAGTATAGCCTGTTTTACATCTGTGAGTACACTAAACAATATCCTGCGTTTTACATGTGCTGACATTGAACACTGTAGCTTTTGCATTACATGCGTGTATACGTATTAAACAGTGTAGCTTGTGTTATACATGTGTGTGTGTGTAATAACAGTGTAGCCTGTGTGTTGCATATGTATGTGTGCATGAAATAGAAATGAACTTTAATCTAATCCTTTACAATAGCCTCCATAAACTTCATTTTATTGAACCAACTTCTTAAGAAACAAAATAAAAAAAAGCTTTCTTGATTAGAAATGACTAATCATTTTTAGAGTTTGTTGTTTTTCTCAAACTCGTGATTAGATGTTTGTCAAAACACCACAAGACTCAAAAATGAATATTAGTGCAAACAAAGAAATGAAAATAACAAATAATAGTTAATCACAGATAAAATAAATATTCGTATAATTAATATAAATTAACTTGTTAAGTTTAATTCAACACGTAACTAAAAACTACACTAAGAAAACATATTAGTGATTATGAAACAAAACAAAAAGGAACGTAAATAGTAATAAATTATTAGTATATTCTACATAAATCTAAGAGAAACTTCTTACACAAAATTCTAGGTTCTGATGGATGTTACACATATGCTACACATTATCTAGAGGATGACAAACATTGGAATGAACGCAAAATAGAAAACGAATAACACAAATTCTTATTACACACACACTTGAAAGAATTACAGTCATAGATTGTCCTTTCGTTTAAAAATCACAAGGGAGGAATATCTAAATCACACTTATTCTAATGCTAGCATATTTCTATTTAATTTTCAAATCCATGCTATATTTCCATCTTTTTACCTCTTGGATCCAGTTTCGTTATCCAGGAATTTGCAGAGAGGAACCAGACAATATTGGGTATTTTCATATGAACACTTTCTAAAGTTTTTTTTATTCTAAAGGTGTGACAACCATGAAAAGTGAATGGCTCTTTGAATGTTACTTTATAAAAATATTATCAATACCATCAAAAGAGTTTCTAACAATGATAATTAATATATTTAAAATAAATGGTATCCTAGATCAGTAAATTGAGTGAAAAATAATCTGCAAGAAGATTCAAATTAAAACTACAGACTAATTCAAAATTCAAAAATATTTTCATATTTTCAAAACTAATATGGAGCATAAAAATAAATCAAGTCCTACTTAATCTATCCCTATAAGCTCTAGACACTTTTGACATACTAACCGAAACTGAAGCTATCAAATGCTTACAACTTTAAATCAGACATCAAAGTAAGAAAACATTCAAAATATTAAATCTTGAATTAACTTGTAAGTTCGAAAATAGAATCATGCTTAATATTTTATGACTTGGCGGGAACAGATTCAAGAACAAAATAAAAACTTAACATAAGATAAAAATTTGTTCCCCAGCTTTGTTTCTGATCATATTTACTGATAAACGAGCTGATTAGAAGTTCTATCGTAACAATTTTCCTACTACAGCTTATGATAATACAAACATATAACTTTCTTGCATGTTAAGTTACTTATATATATATATATATATAAAGATTTTAATGACAAGACGTAAAATATGAAAATCTGTTGGAGATTATTCCATACTTAGTATTTTGAAAATACATGTAGTAATTGTTCTGCCTATAGAAACTCAAAGCATTTCTATGAGACGCCAGTTCTTTCAATGGTAGAAGTTTTAGGAATCAACAAAAATCGTAGTGTTTTAAGTTAGTTTATGATATAACGAACATATTTTTCTTATGTTTACACTACAGACACACTAATTGTATTCTATCTCATTTCGAAAGGATCTTAGTTTAAACTTTATTGGGAAACAAATCATATATAAAATATTCATACGAATTGTAAGGTGGTTTCATTGAATCAGAACTTAGTTACTGACTAAACGTAACAGAATATTGTATTGCATTTGCCTGTAGATGAAAACGATTTTATTTTGTGATTTTATATCTAACTGTAGGTATGATAATAGCTTTTTGCAGTGAAGGGCAGCAGCTCTAAATTTAGAAGCAAAATTGTCTATTGGGCACTTCTCTAAATATAAAATATAATTACTTTCAGTCAATATGTTAATACTTTCAGTTTCTATAGGATAATACGGTGAAATTGAATGGAAAATATTAAACCATATGTCTAATCTGAACTTTGTGTTTTATGTATATATAAAATTACTATTAATAAATGTCTGTATATAATACATATACATATAAAAATATCGAAATATGAATATATGTATATGCAATATTTTTCCCAAAGGAGCCTGGTTTCCCCTCCCTTAACATGCGATTAGTAAAAAAAGGAAACCTACATCTTCCATTCTCTTACGTGCCTCCTCAATTCTTTTTCTCTGCAAAAAAGAAGAAAAGAAAAAAATATTAGAAATGTATTCATTATCATTTTTGTATGTGAGTTATTTTTAGTAGCAAAACCACAACATAAAATTGTCATTTACACTTAACATGTATCGTTATAATATAGCATTTCATTTAAATACTGTATGTACAACAGAAGTTAAATAGGTAAATGTTTATAATTTCCTATATATAGTACACTTTTTTCAAAAATAATAAGATGATAAGGCAACAATTTAAAGATCATTCTCAGTGGGTAGTATTAATTATCCAGATTGCTGGGACATTTAAAAGATAAAAATACACATCAATTAAGTAGCAACGTTTGATGTAGTTTCATATCTTGTACCTTCAAAGTTGAGATACAAATAAATTAAATAAATTTAATTTACTGTCCCTACATACAAAATTTAAATAAATTTAAATTTTTTTAATCAATATTTTTCTTTAAAAATAAACCGATAGTCTTTTGTTAATCTATTAATTTATCCTTGCATTTTCAATTTGTTAAAAGCATAGTATGTTATCTCTTATTATTTAAGTTTTTATACTTGATTTAATTTTTCCGGTAAAACAATCTAAGACAGGTTTTGATGAACAGTATGGAGTAACTTTAGTGATTTTAAATGTACAGGAACAAACTAAAATTAATTCTTATTTTCCAATTGTCATTTGTGTTATTAAAATGAAACCTTGTAGATTAAAGCTGTCAATCATAATGAAGTATTCGTACTACCTTCTTTAGTATTATTTATCATGGTTTAAGAACCATAACATTTTTTGTTTAATTCCTTAGATATGAAAACAATTAGTAAAATTCCATTAATAAACTTAAGTAAACATTACGGTAAACACAGTAATACAGTTATACAGTACTGTATTCAGGAAGCAGAAAACAGTACTCTTGTTTTTTTTCTTTGTAATAGAAATTATATTGAATATCTTTCAATTCGACAAACAATCCTAAAGAACTTTTGGCCATTATCATGTTGAAGGAAAACTTTCATAAAGTACCAAATTTATCTACAAAAATTTATTCTTCTGTGACAACACTGGAAACGCAAATATAAAGTTATGCTTACGACTTCAATTAAATGTTTAGTTTATATAATTACGTAAATTTTTGTAATAAAAAAGATAAAGTTATTGTGCAGCAACATATGTTCGTGAATATGTGTTAGTTCCTTAAATTTTGGATTTCCTGTTTGTTCTCTTGTGATAATATTTCCGTATGAGTTATTCATGCATATAATTTTATAAATGAAACTATTAACAAATATGTCGCACGACTTATTTATTACATTTATTTGTTTCATGAATGTATGTCATTTAAAATTTTTAGTAGCGTTAATCGAAATAAACTTAATTTATGTTGCCTATTTTTAACATTTATTGGCATCATCCCAAATATCAAACTGCTTCTTATGTCATAGAATAATAAAAATAACGTTAGATAAACGCATTTCTAATTTAAACTTGTTTGCTGTAATTTATGTTTACGTAATTATGTTTTGAAATATACCTTTACAATATTTAATAAAAAAAACAAATGAATTCACAAGCTTAGAAAAAATTTTGAAACTGTTATTTGCAATATTAATCTGTACGTAACAATAACAACTGAGACATTCATTGCCACAGCCAAGGACAGAAAATTCACTTTAAAGCATAATGTTTCTACATGACATTGAATTATGCAGCCTTTAAAAGAATAATTTAGCTGTTGTAAAAATAACAGGTAACATAAATACATGAAAAGTAATAAAGTTCATAAAACTAGATCCATAGATTTTTCTTATGATCTTGTAATCGTACTGTGCATATACTTTTATCTTTAAACAATAAACAAAAATACTCATTTTCTGTAACCGAGACTCAAACCAAAGAACTCTCGGTTACGAATTGGGCGTTTCAACCATTACACTAACCGACAATTGGAAGGTGCGGGTTCAAGTCCCAGTTATGCAACTAATTATTCTGCATATGTTTCAACAAATACCATACCATGTGAAGAAAATATCGTCTAGTTCTATCTTCAAATTGACTGCATTATTTAGTGCCATATAGCTATAACCCTGTTTTGAAGAAGTCTATTTCGATTTGTGTTTTAAAGACAGTAAGTATTTTCAAAGATATAACATGCTTAACACTGAAATTGTACGCTTTTTGTTTATATATACAGTGTAATCATTTCAAGGCAAGAGCGTGTTCCAATTGCAACTTCAGATATTATAATTTAACTGTTTTTATATTGTGTATGTTGCATTGTTTCGTTTTGTAAGATTCATCTTCGATTCAGCAACGTTCTTCATACGATATGTACGTATTAATATACGACGTAAGTCAAGAATTCTTGTCTAAACTGGTGAACTTGATCTTATTTCCTTAAATTTTCTGATACAGAGAACACGCTCTTGACTATTTCAAACATACACAAATGAACAAATAAATAAGCATATTCTCATTCATTTTTTCATTAGAAAAATATGGAAAAACTGTTTAGCACAGAATTACGTACATTAGTTTCAGAGACATAATTATAAAGCAAGCGCATGTAAAGTGAAAATTAAATACTAAAGATGACAGGAGGCAAATTAAATATATACATGTAGTATAATGATTTCGACCAGAATTTGGAAGATTGTATACGCGGACATAACGATTACTTTAAAGATACAGCATTTGTGTTTCAGGAAGATGGATGATTTGTCAAACGAGTCTTGAAAGTGAGAATTTGCAATTGAATGTAGTAAATTGTGTAGTTTTATAAAGAGAAATAATTTGACCATAAAAGCATGACTGTTCCAAATTCTGGTAAACATACCGTGTTATGTAATTGTGCAAGAAATGTTTAGTGTAGTAAAAGAAAAAATGCTTGAAAAGAATAGCATCAATAAATACATATACGTAACTATTTTATGTAGATATTTCAAAGCATCAAATAGTTTGTGAAAAGGCACAAAAGATTAGCACAACATATATCATTAAGTAAGCGACTCTAAAGACATAACAGTACTTACTATATTATATATACATACATAATGAAAAGTTATTTCCTTAAACATAACATTAGTTAGACATAAAATGGCTTCACAGATGTTAGTAACAATAGTTGTGATTAGCTTGGACGATGAGACATGTTTAGTATACACTGGTTTAATAATAAATTCTTACTGCAGTTTCTTCCTTGTACTCTTCCTCCTCCTCTGAGCTGCTTTTGTGGGAACATTCAAACTATTAGTATAAATTTGTGAACAAAAACACACAAAGAAAACTGAATATTCAAAAAATATTTGTAATAATAAAAAATCAAAATAAATTAGTATATAAAAATGGTATGTTTAATCAAAGAAATGTCCAGAGCGACTCTGTTCTCTGGATTAAGAATTAAACAGATTACCATAATCGTTTCATTATTAATTATTAAAAAAATATTTCAGTTACAGAAGTTAATATTCAGGTAATAATACCATGTTGCACTAATTTGAATTCAATATGAGGTTAGAACTTCAAACTGAAAATTCATGATTCATGTAGAAATCGTATATTTAAAGTTGTCAATCAAATCCAAACATAAATATCATTGAAATGAAATTATATAAAACATTTCTATCTTGAAATAAATACTTCATTGGTTTATTTGTAAGTCAGTTAGCTTGTAAATATGTTAAACTCTATGAATATAATAAATTACGTTGATACTTTTACCAAATATTTTATTTTCTTGTTGTATCAGTTCTGAACATAAGTATCATTGAAAGGAAATGATACAAAATATTTTTATCTTATAACAAAAATTTTATTAGTTTATTTCTTCGTCAATTAGCTTGTCTCTGAACATAAATGTCATTGAAATTATATGATATAAAATATTACTATCTTACAACAAATACTTCCTTGGTTCATTTGTTCCTAAATATCCTAAAGTGTATGAATATCGTAAACTACGTTGATACTTTAACAAAATATGTTATATTCTTCTTGCAAAATGAAAACTGTACGCTAATGTTTTTTACTTAGTCTCTTTTTCTTATTGGAATTATTTTAAAATCTCATAAAATAACGACATATTGAAAGAAATAGTGCAACAGGGTTTTATTTTCATAAAATAGTATTCAAATCCACACTTTAAAATCAAATGTCATGCCGTATACTGTTCTAGAGGCTAGAGGTAATAAAAATAGTTAACCATAAAAAAAACTAAAACCTAAAAAAAATCTAAGAAAAAGAAAACCAAATCAGAAAAAATATCACTTCATGATAACTTAAAAATAAATCTCACCTAGGAAAAAAGGGAAACGATAAATTTGAAAAACAAAAAAGAATATTTTCTAGAAAAAATAAAGAAGAGAAATAAAAATTTGAGAAAGAATAAAGTTCATGCAGAATCATAAAGAAATTCTATCCAATTGTGATTGGTGCTGTTTCTGACATGCTATTTTATTTGACTTTTTCGCTGAGGGGTGTTGGATTTTCACACAACACACATGTACTTACACATATTTTTTTTCGTTGTCGCTTCATCAAATATCTACTTACTTACTCAAAAGGGAATAAATCTTAAGATAATTCCCAGCGATGTGTACCATTTTTTCTGTTAACGAGTGTTGGGGAATAGGTGCCTACTGGGTAATGATTGGAATACGTCACAATAAAAGGAAAGGATGTAAAATCATGAAATTTTCTTTTGTATCTAGTGTAATCTTATATTAATATTACAATAAATGTAATATTAATTTCTGATGTCTGGATTGGGACTCAAACCTAGGATGTTCAGTTTTGTTTGCAGTACGGCACTCTACCGACTGCTCTATGGATGTAGTGTAATGTATCGAAATCCAATGTAGTATAGTGGTTAACTTGTTGGACTTTCAGTCTGTAGTTCTAGGTTCGATTCCCAGTTAAGCCACGACTTTCTAGGAATAATATTGATTATATAAATCTCCTTTTTGTTTCTTTACAATGATTTCAAGAGAGGAAATCATTTCTAAAAGAGAAGAAATAATAAAAAGTTCTCCAATTTCATGATTGTTACAGTTTTCTTTTTATTGTGTTGTATAAATGAGGGCAGGGCTAGTGACCATCCGAGAGTGAAGGTAGACTGATTTAAAGGCGGTACCTTTTTTCAATTCCAGCACCACTACTGCATAGGTTGAAGAAGTTCGTAGGTAAAAAAAAATGTAGGGGAGAAAGAAGAAAAGGAAGACACACATTACAAAACAGGAAACATAGGAGGAAAAACAAAATTTATAAGTAGGTTTATATTTAAAATAAGGTGTTTAACGTACAGTTGTACATAAGGTATTTTTAACACTAATAAACATTAATACTGGTAATTAAGTAGAGGATGTGTTGGAGAAGGAATTCACATGTATATCACTACAAATAGAAAGGAAAGAAACTGGAAATATTCAAGGTGAAGTTTTAGGTAGAATAACCTCATATTTTCATACTTTGATACAATAGACTTTGATAATTTCTTTCGAAATAAGAACTTGCTATATCCTGTCTCGCTTGATTTATTAAACCTATATGCTGTCAGTTTTTCTTCTTAAAAATAGTTCCCCAAACCATTCTACATTTCTGTTATTGCTTTGATAATCACTTCCCAAAGAACATTTTTATGTTTAAATTTTATGCAACGATATTTAAATTAAGTCAAAATAAAGAATTTATATCTTCTTTAAATAGATTGTTTACAGGACATCATCTCTTCTAGAAGAAAAGAAAGAGTGATATTGGATTCTTATTATGCTTTTGAAAGTTTCTAGGTTAAATGCGAAGTCTAGAAGCCACAGAATTGATATTGAAGAATAAATAAATTTCGAGGTAATCTTTTGTATATATAACCCGAAATATATGAGACACAAAACCGTAATATTTTGTACGAAGAACCCTTGGACCTTATTGAGTCCATGTACAAAATATGACAATGTTGCGTCACATATATTTCGGGTTATATATAAAAGATTACCCTGATCTTTTTTCAATCGTCATTATCACTTGTATCATTTGGCTTCAGCAGTCGACAAATATTTTTGCTTTACTAAAAGGAACTTGTGACATTGATTGTACGTTATCTTGGTTTGTAGTAAAACACCACGTTAATGTAATTTCCACTTTCTTTACTTAAGTGTATAGTGCATATCTCTGTATAAGTATTGAATATCAAAGGCTTGAAAAAGTAATTGTTGTATTTTTGATGTATTAGGAATTGCAGAAATCTATGTAGATTTAAAGTAACCAGTAAAATCTGAGTTCAATTCAATCAAATGATGAATTCTGAATGCATTAAGTTGAATTCGATGCACATATTGGGTTACCGAAGACTACTCTAGGCATACTATTATGTTTAAGACATTTTTGGTGTTCGAATGTACAATGTATTTTGTCGAATTGTGTGATTAATATTGTATCTGCACAAGTACAATCAAAATATTCTTTCAACCTACGAATTTAACGGAGTAGCTTGTATAGACTTTCTGGACGTAATATAGAGTATATCAACAACGTACTTACGACTTGAACATTATCGCTACTCTTGATTAACCTTAGACTTTCGTTTTTTACATCGTCGCTAACCTTCACTTTATTGACGAGAGTAACTAACCTAATATACTCTATTTGGCAATGGATGCCGGACCGGAGTGTAGAATATACAATATCAATAATTTTATCCTTTTCTAATTTCAAAGGGAATTTAACATTTATTTCTATATGGAGGAGAAACAATAACTTTTTTTTTCAGAATACACGTTTCAAATTGATAGCAATTCTTTTCAACTGTTAATAAATTGCCTGTAGATATTTTTGGTTTACCACTGGCCTCTTGAGATTTTGAAAAACAAAACAAAAAGACATTAGGATCTTTTTGTAAAAATAGATTCTTTGGGTTTTATTAACTGGAACTTAATTTCGAGCACATTATGTTAGTCCTGAAGATGGTTTGTGTATCTGTTGTATGAATAATTTGATAGGACATAAGGTAAGCAAACATCACAAGAAAAAGAGGAAAGTAATTTTAGAGAAGAAAAAATCTATCTATAAATTTCGTGAACGACTACATATATAAAATAATAATGTAACACTAATTAAATACTCTAGGGATCTTACTCTACATATCATGCTATATTGAAAATAAAAAAAGGGTAACAAAACAACAATGTATGATACAGTACGTTTCCTTAATTACACTACACGTGGTAAAGTATGTAGTAAATATAGAATGTCTTATTATTCTTAAATACGTTTTCGAATATGATGTCTAAAAGCAGAAAATATAATTAGAGATGATATATATTTTTGTTTCTCGAAAGAAGACCTCTAAGCTGAACCACTGAATGTTTTGAACAATTTCAGCAAACATCAGTTTGGTGTTCTTTCAACCATATGGTGATGGGTTTGAAAAACTATCAATATTTTGCGTTCCTTGTTTTGCAATATTCGAAGAGCATTGATTTAAAATACACAATATCATACTTTTGAGAAAAATTAGGTTTAATACACATTTTTATAATAGTTTATATGAATGAATAGAACTTTCTACTATTTGTTTTTTGGTAAATAAAACTGAAGGTTTTATCCCGGGAATGTCGAAGGTTTTGTAAAGCTTAACTTCAGCCATAAGATAGCAATTGTTTCGCAAAACGAATTTAACATAAAACCTACTTGTATTCAAGTGTAACTGTAAAAAGGTACTGCAAAATACAACGTAGTAGAAGTTTAGGTAGGGCTACCATATTTTTGGGAAGCCAATCTCGGACACTTTAACCAGTATCCCTACCTAAATTTGGCTGCATAAGGACTATCCCTGCATAAGGACTATCAATTCATAAGGATTGGCAATTCGATACGGAACATCACACTAATTGCGGCAACGTTGTAGAACACTGACCCGCCTGGGCGAATTCAGGATTCCAACATTAGCGAAATGCCATTTCTATCTCATTGAACTAACCTAACCTAACCTTTAGTCAGAAGCTAATGATAAATAAACATAATTAATTTCCCCAAAGTATCAGCATATGCGGGCCAGGAATCTAGAACCGTTCCGAAATTCCTAAACTATTTCTGCCTGACTTAAGAAATTTACTGTATAGGCATATTATAGTACTCTTCATTGTTAAATTTAAAAAATGCACATATAAGATTTTGGAATATGATTTTTTTTGAAAAGCAGAGAAACGCAATAATAATGTTTTATTGTTATTACTATTAAGCCCATAAAGTAATAGACATTCCAGCTAATACAATTTGTAAGTATAAATGATTGTTACAATTATTTTTCTGTATTCTACAGTTATTCCCAGTGTTGCCGCTAACGTATTTTGTTTATTACTATGTGAGTGAACCGAAAAGCAATAATTTATTGAAATTCTCGGTCCCGGATGCTAGCCTGGGCAGAACATGAAATCCTGGACTGTTCGGGCTAAACCCGGACGTATGGTAGCCCTAAGCTTAGTTAAAAGTCTACACCATGAAAAAAGAAACACACACAATTCTAATTCAATATAGTAAAAATCGGATTGACAAAATGACTACAACATACGTAATGATGATGAACTACAGTTAAATGGAATAAACTGAAAAAGAAAACAAGTTCAAATAGGAGAACATGGTGGGAATGGGGAATGATAACCGTGACTGATCTACCGGTAAAAGGCTTAGCTAGAAGGTAATAATGTTTCACTGTGCAGACATAGGACCTAGAACACATACAGTACCAGAAAAAGGATGTCTTAAACCTTACAATAATGATACTATTATTATCAATAGTAGATGTCTGTCAATCTACGTATAGTTTGTTCATTCCTTGGTGCTTACGTAAATCAACCTTTTTTATCACTTATTCTCATAATACTAGAAAATATATATGAGTCCAGAAACCAAGGGATAAAAGTGATATTGACTAATATAGAAAGTGCTAGAGGTAATCTTTTGTATATATATATATATATACTTATAACCCGAAAAATATACAAAGTTACCTTGGATTTTAATATTTCCATGTACAAAATATGACAATTGTGTGTCACATATCTTTCGGGTTGTATATAAAAGATAACCTATAATTTTTATATTCGTCAACGTCACTAACATACCTTTGCTTCTGTTGTTGACAAATATGAATATATTGTTTCTATTCGACTACAATAACAATAAAAAAAAGTAAGTTTCTAATGAACAAATATAAGAGATTCAATTTCCATTAGGTCCACTAGTGATTTTCCTCTTAAATAATGGGACTCGTTTTTCCAAAGACTTCATTTATTTCCTATCTTCAGATTTCGCAGCTCTCTCCTGTGGTAACTTACCTCACCTCATCGTCCGCCATGGTGGTAGGTGTTGTTAGGTTCTTCTAACCTGCGAAAGAGAAGAAAGCATGTTAGATAATCCTACTAATCGTGTTTTGTTTCTAAACAACACTGTACATTTTGACATTTTGTGTATAAATCCAATTCAGAAAAATAGATATTAGCATTTCGTTATGCTTATGTGTTTCTACTGTCATATGTACAGTATAATATAACGTAGCCGAACTATATCTAATGTAACCTAAGCTAACCTAAAACTTTTCAATGAACTGGGGCACGGACATCTACACAATTCCATGAATAAGAGGCGTTGTAGTTTTCAATATTTCTAAAACTGTAAAGGAAATCTTGGAAGTTTGAAAGGCACTGGAAACAACGTTATGGCTTTACGCTACACCAAACTAAAAATTCAAGCATAATCCCTGAAAGACACAGAAAACCGTAAAATTGAAAAAGAAAATAATATACAGATTGTAGAAAATGTATTTCTATAATGGAGAAGTCGTTTAAAAAAAAGGGGGGGGGTAGTATCAGGGCACTTGATTCATGAATGGTTTCTTACTATTATTCAGGTAAACGAATGCATGATAATAATGTTGTTACCACTACAAACATTGAAAGTGAAAATTTCGACAAATCAGCAGGCAGGAAAAATTCGGAGAAGAATGTTTTATTTCCGGGATAAGCTTAACTATTAAAAACTACAGAGGGAAAGAGGCCGTTGGGAAGACCAAGACGTCGTTGGGAGGACAATATTACAAGAGATCTTTGAGAGTTATGTATTCGTGACGAAAACTGGCTTGATCTTTCCCAGGGTAGAATCCAATGGCGAACGTTCGTTACTGTGACGATGAGCTTTCTAGTTTCGTAATCCATTGAGCTGGTTAGTTAGTTCTGTGTTCTTATATTAGATGTAGTAATAAGGAATTATACTAGAATTTCCAGTTTTGGAAAATGTAAAGCCCAATTGGAAGGGGAGTTGTAGGGAGTGTAAGTAGAGTGTTGCAAAGTTTCTATCGATTTTTTTAGCGTAAAAGTATTCAACTTAGGGTGTTCCAGAAATTGGGGTTCTGGCAAAATCCTTGGTAGCAACTGACACATAAAAAAAAGAAATTCCCCGCATATTAACGGTCAAGTTCACGAACATTCCATAATTGGTACTCAGAAGACAGTCCTGCAGAAGATCATCCTGACAGCTTTTCCCTTAGTTTCACCAGACAAATGCCAGAATAGTAGCTAGACAAAGATCCTAAGTTCTACTTTTCTCTTCCCTGCTACTGGAAGTGTCTGGCGCCTTTAGCCATATTATGAATTACACTTTAGCTGCCTATCTGACCAGCAAATAGCAAGTTAAACAGCCAACAGAAAATGAAAGACAGAACTTAGTAATATTATAATTTAGGAAGTCAAAAAGAAGAAGAAGAAATCAAACTTGTCAGTATCTATATCGTATACAGAACAGAGGTGTCCCCTGTGGGTGAGTGGTAACGCTCGCTGTCTTGTAATCAAAACGTCCCGGGTTCAGTTCCTTAGGGGGGGACCCAAGTGGTTTGGAGCCCATGTTAAACTGTGGGTCCCGTCCTTTGGACGTCATCTCCATCCGATGGAAGGCAGTGCAAACCAGCATTGGTTCACCTTGACCAGAGACCTTCGGGTCAGGACGTACTTTCGGACAGAACACCCATTATCATCATAATTATCGAGAACTGATCCATTTGAACGAATTCTAAAACGAATCCCAACGTTTTGATTTTTTTTGGACAATATTAATTTCTTTATTTTCTTGTTTGCCATCAATTAGTAGGAAATATATTGAGTTTAAAAAGAAAAAAAAATATATTCGCATCCTGCTGTGTGACCGGTATTTCAAATATTGAGTACTATCGGGGTAGAGCAATTACTAAAAGTTGCTTCAGGATAGTGTCCAAACACTTCCTTTCTGTGGGGGTTGGGCGCAGGGGGCAGAATAGTGACAAAAAATATGTATATACAGCCCTGAATAGTTGCCTGTAATTGATGTAGAGTACCCAGAAATTCTGCCAGAATTTTTCAGTTTTGGAGGGATCTAAAATCAAATTTAGGAGGGGGTAAGTGGTTTCTATCGATCTTTGGCCGAACAAATTTTAAAGTCTGGGTGCGCCCGAGAATTTGGGGGTGACCCCCCCTTATAGGAGGGTCTAACAGAATCACTTAAGTTTTACCTACAATGGAAGTTCAAAAGAAGCTACAGTTTGTAAAAAAAATAAAAATATAGTGTTAATTTATCTCAATCCACATACAAATAATTTAAGAAATAAAAATTGAAGAAAAAAGGTAAATACTGCTAATATTGCGTCATGATAATAATGATGATGCTCGCTGTTCTGTTCGGAGAGAGGTATGTGACCCGAAGTTCCCTGGCAACATGAACCAATTATGGTTTGCCCTTGCCTTCCATTGCTAATGTTCCATGGAAGGCACCAACAGTTAAAAGTGGATTCCAACCTCCTACCTTCTCGGTGTTCCTATCGGGAATCGAAACCGAGCCCCCCTTGATCACAAAGTGATTAGAGAAACTTCTTATCTAACAATGACACCAGCTAGGGATTCCACCAGGATTTTCATTTTAGGGGGCGGTGGTGTAAAGCCAAAATTGTGAGGGTGTAAGTGGAGGTCAGCATGGTTTCTATCGATTTTTGACTAAAATTTTTTATAGTTGGGGGTGAGCTCAAGAATTGGGGGTGACACGCCTCACAAGGGGGAAAATCTGGCCGAATCAGTGATATCCGCGTCTTAGGTAACGAATAAACAGTTATTAGTCAGGATGTATTCAAGAATTGTTGACGTATTTTTTTTTCAATAGAAAACATTAAAATTTAATAGATAACAAAAATCGAGCAAAAATGTTTCTATATTGTAACTTGTTAACTAGGCTTACGTCACTGAAGGAAACAAATAAAACTATTTAAAACGAAGACGAGAAAGTCGCAGGGATAAAGTCTATACTAGTTCGTCTGATGATATGGGAGGCTGGTACAGCATCAGTGCTGTTGCTGCTAGCTGAAAATAGCTTCAGAAACACGGATGTGTGGAGCGATTCGCTTCTTCGCCAATGCCCCGACAGGAGGTAATGGATCCGTCTCACCTTATTTGGAGCGCCATGCTTCTTCCTCGTCTTACGAGGTTCGCTTAGGTTCTGTCGTCATTGCCCGTGTTCCCCGAAACGAGAACAGTTTTTATTATATACAGACACAGTCTATTTTTCACCCACAGGAAGTTTATGTAGAAGACCGAAAGAAAAAGTGATCTTTCAAAAATTATTTATGTGAATTCAGTGTACATATTTAAGAGGCCACAGGAGACACTCCCCAATTTTATTTTTGATTACAAAAAAATAACAAACAAATGAAGAACAATACTGAGAATTTTTTAAAGTGACTCAGTTGCGGAGCCCTCCCTAAGGGAAATACTTTATTTTATTTCAACAATTTTTCCCAGAAAAATTTAGATTTGTTTCTGGACAGGTTTTCTTTTTTTTTTTTTTGAGATGACAAAACCTAGTAATACGAGAGAAAATGTGATAAATTTATACTTTAAAAAATCCACTTAGCGGGATAATATCGATGATGTCCCTGGTTCAGTTCACCTGCGCTTCCCTTCACAAAAATCCTGGATCCCCCACTGCTGCTAATACTTATAAACCGTATACTTCAGATCTTAAAACGATTTCTTTTAAGCGAAAAAATTTAAATATGACGTCATAGACCCCCCAGGCTTTGAAGGGTTACGACGTCATATTTTAACGGTTTTCATGTTTCTCGGGTAAACTCAGAAAAAAATGATGACGTAAACAACAGAATTACAACACTTGTGTCGAAATAGGCCTGCATTTTAGCTACGGGCTGTGTCTTGTTTTTTTTTTTTTTTCAAAATTGAAACTTGGAATTGTTTTGTTGGTGGAAGATTAATTCATGTTTAAACAAAAATCTTTATAAAAATTGATGGTAAAAAATTAAAATCAAGCTTTTAAATATTCCGAAAAAGAATTGACAGTCATGCAAAATCTGCCCACTTAGAGGTAGACAACCAGTCAAACTACAGTGTGGTGTGGGTTGCTCAGCCTGTAAGGATATATCTGACATGATCTATTAACTGATTGCACCATTTTTACATGCCACTCGTTTCCCATCCCCATACCTATGGGTCCTAGGGGTTCTTACCCCCACAGTATTGTTTTTCTTTTTACAGATTGTAAGTGATATGTAAACCAAATTTGGTTGAAATTACGCTATGCGCTTGAGAGTTATGCTGGAGTATACATACGGGTAGTGGAAGTTGAAAATGTGATATCATTGGGTTAGCAGGGTTGCAACCTGATTTTTTTTTTGGGGGGAATAGGACTATGTCGGTTTATTATTCGTTATTTGGCATCTCCTAGTGACGATAAACATAATATACGAAGCACAGAATGCAAAGTTGGAAACTGAATAGCACATCAGATTGAACGCTGACAATTATAGAGTGTATTGAGGGAAGATGTCCACAGTAGTGTAATATTCCATAACTACGACCCTAGATGGTAAAGTTGTATGGTATGAAAGGACTACTCAGTATGCGCTCCAAGGGGATGTGCTGAATGTCGGGTAATCTGTCACAATAGAGACGAAGCACATTTTAAACGAAAATACGTTTTATTTTCTACCTAAAAATAATTTCCTCTAGTCGGTAAACGGTGTAGGATGGAGCTAAATGCCATGACAGAGTAGAAAATCCACTTAAATAGCGTGGTTCTGACTGTCAAGTACTTGCTTAGAATGAACTACAAAGAAGCTGGCGTCTTACCCCCAAGGTGGTGATAGGTGGCGTCTTACCCCGTACGTAAATATACTGCATCAAATAAGGCTGTTTTCTGGTTAAACACTTATTTCTTTGAACTATTTTTCTTGAATAGAACGGACTCATACAAGAACATTTGTAATTGTTAATCTACGTACACTGAATTAGCAAAACGCATGAGATAGCAGGTCACTTATTTGCGGGCGTACACCACATGTGTTCCACACCCCTGCAGGGCTCCGCTACGGTTCCAGTTGTGTGTGAGACCTTGTGGGAAGTGGCTGTGTGAGTGATTCACGTGAAATGCAACATCGTCGTGAGTTGACGGCATTCGAACGGGGCATGGTAGTGGGTGCCCGACGCATGGAAAGTTCGATTTCGGCGGTGGTGCAGAAATTTGGCTTCACACGTTCAATTGTGTCCAGGGTGTACCGAGGATTGGTTGGATGAAGGCTTCACAGTCCACAACAGACACCATACTGGGCGTGCAGCCGCTCTCAAAGACCGAGACGAGCGTCACTTGGGACGAATGGTCAACAGGGACAGGAGGGCGACAGTGCGACAAATCACGGCTTAATTCAACACTGGCCGCGCTAGAAACGTTTCCCAATGGACAATCCATCTGCAAATGCGTTCCCTCGGGTATGGGAGCCGTCGTCCTACACGGGTGCCACTGCTAAACCCGCGTCCGGCTTGCATTTGCTAACAACAATTAACTTGGGACAACCAACTGTCATTGTCTGAGACACGTTCTTCTGGCATGGAATGAGCCCTCTGGCTGTTCTGGAAGACACGTTGAATGATCCACGATATCGTCAGCTGCTCGAAGATCATCTACACCCATTTTCGGACTTTCAACACCCTGACGATCTTGCGATCTTTCAAGATGACAATGCGTGGTCACATTGCTCCAATGTCGCCCGAGAATGGTTCGAAGAGCACGCAGGGCAGGTCCAATGACTGAGCTGGCCACTACGAAGCCCTGATATGAACCCCATTGAGCATATCTGGGATGCCGTTGAATTCAGGCTCCGTGCACTGAATCCTTCACCCACGAACAGAATCGTGCATACCCGCACCAAATGATACCGAGGTCGAAATGCTGGTTACTCGACTAAGCGTATTCGTAGAAAACGAAATAATCTGAGATCACCAATGTGATATTGGAGAAATAGATCCACGTTGGACCAGATTTTCGCCTTGAGACAAATCTTAGAGAAGAAATGGGAATACAATGGGACTGTTCACCAGATATTCAATGATTTTAAGAAAGTTTATGATTCTATCGAAAGGGGAAAGTTATACCATATCCTGGTACAATTTGGAATTCCGAAGAAACTTATTTAACTAGTGAGGATGTGGCTCAGCGACCCCATGAGCAGAGTACGGATGATTCCTTGTCACCACTGCTGTTTAATTTTGCATTTTAATATGCGATTTTACAAGTAACAGAGGACAAAACGGGACTAACTTTGAATGCTTTGAATCAACTGTTCGTGTACGCGGATGATGTAGATTTAACAGGGGACGATATAGATGCACTACAAAGCGTGGTATTAATCGATGTCTTAGTAGAAGCGTGCGATGAGATAGGTCTACAGGTAAACATAGAGAAAACAAAATACCTTATACCTAATCCGTAACACTCGGAATGAAGGAAATAGATGCATAACAATTAAGAATGAGAACATAGAGACAGTAAACAAATTTAAATACTTGGGAGCATACGTAACAAGCAAAAACGGGGTAACGGAAGAAATAAAAAGTCGTTTAGTATCGGGCAACGCCTGTTTCTATTCAGTCCAGAAACTCCCGATTAATATCAAGGAAATTGAAACTGAAAATATACAGAACGGTTATTCTGCCGGTATTACTTTACGATTGCAAAAGTTGGAGTACGACCCTAGCAGATGAACATAAATTACGAGTGTTTGAAAATAAGATCATGCCCCAGCCGGGACTCGAACCTGGGACCTTCGAGCTGATAGCCTACCGCCGCAGACTGCTCGGCCATCCAGCCGGCGGGAAGACCTAGATGTCGTTGGGAGGACAATACTAGAACGAATCTTTGAGAAGTAGGTGTTTGTGATGAAAATTAACTTGATCTTGTTCAGGATAGAACCCTATGGCGAACGTTTGTTACTGAGGGTTCCGTAAGCCACAGAGTAAGTAACGTAATTATAATGTATTAGGCACATTCCCCCAAATGAGTGTGGCATCAGATGCACACTTTGAGATGTCAGTTTAAAGGACCATATATATCCCTTGTGTATACATTTAGCTTCAGGTACTTTTGCCAGTAAGAGCAGGAAAGTTCAAAATATATTTGTGCAAAAGTTTGCTACTCTGTTTCTTTCTATTGCTTCACAATGGCTTCTAGATCAAATTGTGTGGCCTCTCTCCTCAATCCACTATAATTTAGCGTATTTCACTTAATACATATTCTATAGTTGGCAACACTTCATTCTGTGTTTCAGATACATTGTTTATCTTGAATAGGGGACGCAGAATATTTAATAATAAACCGACGTAGCACCACTAAATGTATAATTTTATATCAGGTTGGCAACGTTGTTAAACCGATGACATCACTTGTGAATTTTCTATATCTGCCATATTGACACAAACTAATTCCCACGTATTACTTTAACGCATCGGAAAATATTAATTTGATTTAAGTGTGTAAGAAGTTGACTGAATATCTTGACTAAGGATTCTCCTTAGTTACACCAGGCAAATGCCGGAATGGTACCTTGAACTTAGGCTCGCCGACTCCCTTCACGTATTCTTTCTGCTACTCTATTCTGACCTGAACCATAGATGCTTAAAGGCCATAAACAAAATTCAAATTCGCCTCTAAGTTGGCAACCGACTTATCAAAATGAAGCAGAACTTATTATTATTATTATTACAATTTGCATCAATCATCTATTTTAGGAGCCTAGCGTGCTTTGGATGCTGATAAGTAAGTTGGTGGTAGTTCTGAGAACTGATAATTTGAAATATTGAGCTAAAAAACACAGAAAAGTACGTCATGGCTTTATCAGGACATCTTATGAACAGAATCCGTAGAAAATGTGTTTAAAAAGTAATGCTCAAAGAAAAAGTACGCAAGAAGTTCTCACAACTCAGTTTGAGAAAGATAGTCTGTTTACATTTGTTTTACTTATTACGTACAGTAATTAATGGTATAGATCACCCCCGCCATCTTGGTACGCACTTTCCATTGATTTACATGGGAATTGTTTTACTCGTCATATATCTTTCAGGAGCATACTTTTAACTTCTGTTTTCGCCCAGTTTATCGTCATGTTCTCTTCTACTCATGCTATTTTTTAGAAATGCAATATTTTACACACGAACAGTATAATTTCCCGTTAACATATTGTGATTTAAATAGCAAACTATTAATAATATATTATACTTATATATTTGAAGAAACTTCACAAACCAAAACTATACAAGAGTCAAAATAACCACCAAGACAAATTTTGTGAAAGCAGAACTTAAACATTCTACTTCCGAGAGGCATAAGACGAGTAAAACAATTCCCGTGTAAATCAATGGAAAGGTCATACCAAGATGGCGGGGGGGATATACACCGTTAAGAGTGAAATTAAGGAAAATCTACATCAGATGTGGATATACGTACGTATTACGATACTTTTTACATTATAATATTGACAAGTTCCTTACAAAATAATGATCTTACGATGGAGATATTGATATTCAAATTATGAAAAGAACTGACAGTAAGTCAATTTAAATATAATACAAGTGTTTTCTTTTATGTTTATCGTGCAAATAAATTATCACATAAATGCAAATTAGGTTTCTTCTACGTGTTGGTTGGTTTCCTATGCCAAGTAAATAATTAGGAAACTACTTCGTGACTTGTATACAACAAATAACAAGTTAATTACCCTAACAATCATCCCCATGATGCAATCCATCTTTAGAATTTATTTTCAATTATGAATTCGATCTTCAAACAACTTCGTTCTCGCAAAAATATAATAATTAGTTGAGTGAAGATGGTTATATCTTTCAAAGTAATAAATGAAGCCAGTGATTCCGCCAGACCCCTCCTATCGGGGGTGAAACTCCCAAAATCTAGACAATAACCCCAACTTAAAAAATTTTGAGGTCAAAATTGATAGAAACTGTGCAAAACTCCGCTTACACCCTCCCAATTTTGACTTTATTCCCCCCCCCTTCCTCAAACTGAAAATCCTATCGGAATTCCTGAATGAAGCTTAGAAAAATATAGTTAAAAATGTATTTAATGAATTTGTGATCTTTACGCAGGAACAGGGTAATTGATGAGCCAAGTAATCTAACTTTAATTTAAAAAATCTATAAATTAAAATATTACTTTATTTTTCCTTAGGAATAAAATCAATACTGTATTATACTGAGAATATTGAATACAGTTCATTTGTCTTCTTATTTCGTATCCTCCTGCTGAAACTTGTCATCGGGTGAAGTTTTGGACCGGGTCTATGCTTGGGACCTGTTCTGACCCAGCGACCAGCAGGGCAAAGTAGATATTTAACCCTTCCCTGATTATATAACTAGCGTCTAAGAGAAGCACATGCAAACAAAGCGTGGCCCACTCTCGCGCAAGCGCAGAACTCCTTGAACTATAAGTAACATCGATAAACGCTACTTTCTATCCACATTGTTTCAATGTGGGTTCTCCTTAGACGCGAGTTTATTATACATCGTTGCGTTTGAACAGGCTTTTTTTTTAGGGGGAGTGTGTGTGACCGGGACCAAGGGTGTTACCTCCCAGAGGACGATAAATACAACACCGAGAAACTCCTAACAATATTAATACTATATAAAAATAGTCTCGTATCTACGGAAAGAACAAAATATGCCACCGGAGGGGTGTGCAAATAACCACCCTCGGAAAGTCTACTCAGAAAGAATTTTGTGTTTGAAGTATTAAATAGAATAAAAGTATTAAAATATTTTAAAGCTCTCATTAATGAAGTTCCCGTACATGAGCTCACTTCTCAAGGAATCTTGTAAATTACAATTTTGATCGATTCAAACCACAAAGTACAAGACCAGGTCACCGGATTAAGAGTCGATCGCCATGTTACAGTCACTTTGCTCATTTGGGTCAAGTCTGTGTGTCAAATCATTCGGGTCTTATTTCGGACGGGTTACCTATGTGGTCAGGTCGGGTCACCGGGTCTCCAAAATTAACCCAGTGTCAGCTTTGCCTCCTGGAACACCGCAGAAAACTATAAAATCAATTAGGGATGGTTGAAATTGAAACGAACATATGAGTAGACATTTTTCAAACATTCGGCAATTTCCAACAAGAACGTGGATTCGCTTTCCTGGTTGATGATTGCGTTCTTTTTCGACTATAACAAGGCATGCCAACGATTAAAGAACCAACACGACCCGTTCTCATATCTAGTTGCAACTCAATCAAAAGCATGGCTTCACTGAAGAACTCAATAAGTCATGAAGTTAAATCTTCATCTTCCTTGGAGATAATCTATTTGACAAATACAAAACTAATATAGCAGGCCTTCTCTATGGGCTACACCCAGACCGCATGAATATATCTGTTGGCCTGCCATTAAACACACGTGACAAAATAAATAACAAGATATTGAATAAGTCAGTAGTTTTAGGTCCCTTAATAGCAAAGCTATAACTAAAGGGACCTTCTATTCCCACTCATGGTGTCCGTCCTGTCCGTGTCAAGAAACTAAATCTCAGGAACCACAAGAGGTAGAGAGATGCTTAAGGTGTCGTTGGAAATATCTTGCCTAGACTAGCTTAGAGCTCCTGGAACTGTCGTGATTGGCGCAATGGTTCAGTGTTGCCAGCTTATTTAAAAAAACAATCGTTCAAATTGTTTCCATTCAGTTAGACCTAGCCGGGCTAAACTTGGCATAAACATTATTCGACACAATACCAAAATACTGAGAGGGCCTAGGTTGCCAAGCAACCAACTTACCAGTGTTGCCAGACTATTTTCTATAAAATTACCTTTTTCTCAAATTACTTCCATAATTTTAGTCATAGCAGCATCAAACCTGGTATAAACATTGTTTGACATAATAGGAACATACTGCGGATTTTACCGCGCGTTGTCAGCGTTGCCAGCTCTTGTCAAGAATATATCTCATGAACCATAAGGTGTAGAGACATGGAAGAGGTGTCGTTCGAAAGGTCTTAGCTAGACTAACTCAAAGCCTCCAGAACAGTCTTAATTGGTGCAGTGGTTCAGTGTTGCAAACCCATTTTTAAAATAATTCAAATTGCTAGCTGCGCCAAACTTGACATAAACAATATTCCATACACAATAGAAAAGCACTGTGTTTTCCCATATCTAAGCACTGCAATTGTCAGTGTTGCCAGCCTATTTTCTAAAAAAATAATGCTTGCGTGGCTAAAATGCTATCAAGGGACCGGAGCCTTTGCGATTGTTAGCAGAATTGCAGCTGTTAACTTGTATTTCTTCTAAATTTCCAGCATTTATGGGGACGGTGTTGGTAGTTCTCGTCCTGACCACGAAGCGTGGTCTGAGTTTATAATTCAAGGTTTCCGCCAGGTGGCAGTGCAGTCGTTTTGCAAAGTATTTACGATATTACATAAATCTACAAAATAATTTACGTTTTGTCCTTACTTTTTTTTTTTTTAGAAAAAAGTTATTCTTTACAATTTTTATTAATCCTTTCTTCACGTCACCGAAATTTATATAACTGTAAAATTAACATCAACAGCTCATTGAAAACTTCAATAGAGAAGGAGTATTTTACAGTAACCAATAATCTGAGCAATATACTGTACATTACGGAATTATGTCAGTTTCGATTTCTTTAATACATCCATTCTCTATCATTTTTGTTCTTTTGGTACGTAATGATTGATACCGATGCAGCAAAAATGTTAGAAAATATGAATTTTGGAAATTATCTGAAATCATTTGAATTTTTTTTTTAAAAAAAATAACCAGTATCTATTAAGAATATAGTTTTGAAATATTTTCAAAATGAATTGTATAATAATTACTCTATTTTTTAATTCATCACTTCAAAATATCTTGAATAAGTTTCTTAAGTTCTGTTTAATATAGGGCTATTATAAACGATTCATCGGATTTTAAAATGCTGCTTTTTCGAAACTGTTACACATCCAATAATGATTGATACATGAAAAGAAGCGGAAACTCAAAAAGTTTTCATGTGACAAATTAGGTGACAGCACGAGTCTATTGCAACATCAATATTCGTTGCTACCTAAACCATGAACTTTTCGCATCGCTGGATTGCGGATGACTTAAGTCTGTTCGCATGGCCCGCCAGGTCTCCTGATGTAACGCCTTGTGACTTCTTCCTTTGGGGGTACGTTGAGCACCGTGTTTATGTCCCACCACAGCCAACAACGCTGGTTGAGCTTAAGGAACCCACCAGTGCTGCTCTGATGACCATTGACAGTGGAATGCTACAAAAAGTATGGGCAAAACTTGACCAGGGCTGGGGGTGGGGGTACACATTGAATATTGCTCATGAGTGAAGAAAACATTGTAAGTTTCCACTTTTTTTTTCATGTATCCATCATTATTATATGGGTAATACTTTTGAAAATGCAGTTTTTTGAAATCTGATGAAACATTTGTAGTAACCCTGTACTTTCAATCTTTAAAAATAACTTTACATAAAATAAATGTTATAAATTCTTTTGATATTATTTTATTTATTTTTTTCTTGTAGATGAAGTTTTGAAATTATTGAGTAATAATTTTAA